>PITA01002183.1:86062-150220 GCA_004023965.1 Spilogale gracilis
CGGCTTCGGTTTAGTGAAGACATTTGCGGGAACATGTGAGGATGGGTATGGACGGGGGGGGGGGCTTTCTTTGATGAGCCTTCGAGGAGCAGGTACCCTCATCATGTGAGAAAGGAAACTGTGGCCAGAGCATGAGAAATGCACTTGTGTGTATAGGAGTTTTTCTCTCTATGCACAGGCACATACCTTTGAGTGGGGACAGAGCAACAGTCCAAGGTAAGGAGCTCCAGGAGGCATTTCCTGAAAGGTACCCATATATAGTGGGCTCCTAGAGGCAGGGGCTGCGTCCTCTCTCGATGCATCTCTCACTTTCCTGTCCCTAGAACATCTAGAACGCCCTGTGTGCTCACCAGGCCCCTAATGCATGTCCTCACAGGCATGCACTTGTGTTAAAAAAGGAACAGTGACCAATGAAAGTGCTCCCACAACGACCAGAGCATGGCCGGGCCTGGTCAGGCGGGCCTACCAGCAGTCCTGGGGATAAGAAGCCTCTGTGAACCTCCGGGTACCAATGCTGTGGCTCAGTGGCATTTGCATCCCTAGGTCACCTGTGGCCATCAGTGCCGAAGGGGAAGCGCCTGGGGAATACTCTTGTCTACCAACCACACTGGGTATTGGGCAAAACACATCGACTATGATGTCTGACATACGACGTCAAAATCTATGGTACTCTGGACCAACCAGGTGCCTTCCTTGAGTTTAAAGTTACTTTCATTCTCAACATGGTGGTTTGTACCTTTGCTCGGCGAATGTGGATGAAGTACCTGCTCTGGGCCAGCTGCGGTGCTGAATGCATTCAGGTGGACTACTTTATTAATTTAACCCCTCCGCACACACCTTTGTTTTGCAAAGGAGGAAACTGAGGCTCAGAGGGTTTCAGTAATCTGCCAGTTACACAGCTAGCTGGAAGCAGTTCCAGACTGAGCGGCCAGTCTTGGGACCTCCCACCAGGGGCAGTGACTTCGCTCCCAGGGGAAGGATGCAAGGATCAAAGAGACAGTGGAAGACACAATGCTCCATGAAAAAGCAGCCCATAAAAATGCATATGCAGTATGATCCCAATACAGCAAAGAGACAAACAAACAAAAAGCCACACAGAAAAGAGACCAAAGGGAATACATTACAATGTTAACAAAGCCTTTCTCTGACTGGTGGGTTCATTGATGAATTTTATGGCTTCTTTCTACTTTTCTGTCCTTAACGAGTTCCCTGCAATTTGCTCAAAGGAGCTAATGCGTTTAAAAGTGCTTTGTAAACTGTAAAGTGCTATGCTAAACCCAAGCAATGTTACGATTACATTTATGTACCTTTTCAAATTCTAATCTAGGATTTCTTATTGCTGACTGACTGCGTGGCTGATGTTTTATCAGGGGAAGGCTGGAGCCGCTTAAAAACCACCTCCTTTCCACCCACTGTATGGGTGATTTCTCCAGGGAGATGGGAGCTGGAGGAAGAGCTTTCATTAACAGGCCTCGAACGCCACCGCCACCGCACTCCATCCACACTGTGGCCACGGGGGGAGTGGTAGGCTCCTGACCAGCAAGTCACAGAAACAAAAGACAGATTTCTCCGGAGATAAAATGCATTTGCGAAATTGCTTCTTTGGGCAGCCAGCTGAGGCACAGGGAGATTTGGACTCAAGGCAAAATGGTCCTTTAAGCAATCTGCATTTATTTTTTCCCATCCTTAAGGACAGTGGCCTGGACTGACCTCTGAGCTGTCAGAGATGATGGCTGGTCATGCCAGAGGATTCGGAGGGGTTGGAAAGTATGCCCCTGGCTCTGGCCCAATGCAGTTCCATTCAAAGTCAGAAAAAAACTACAGAGAGGGGTTATGGGGATAACTGGAAATGGAGACCAGATCCCTCTGAAATTCAATTTCCATGTGACCTTGAGCAAGTCATTTCTCCCATCCCTAAGACAAAGAGTTCGGGTTTCATAAAAGAGCTCGGAAGGATCAAGCGCTCGCTAGGGTCAGGAACATGCTGGGAGCTTTGCATTTTCTCATGTAATACTCACACTGACTCTGCGGCTTAGGGACAACAGGTCTGGGTCTGCCTTGTTTACAAATGAAAGCACTCATCATCTGAAAGGTTTAGCCACTTGTTCAAGGTCACACGATGAACAAACAGAGCTGAGATATTCCCTCCACGTGTATTTTCTCTGCGTTCTTGTATGTAACCAAGTCACTACAATTCCTCATTAATCAATCTCTGGGGCTCTTTCCAGGTCTAGTGCTAGATGGTTCTATGACTACAGAGGACTGAATGCAGGTGTCCCCCATGGTGATGAGGACCTTCTGCCTGCACCAAGATTCGTGGTCTCTTCTCTTGCTGGGGCACAGCCAGGCTGCCTTCCCAGCCTTCCTGCATGGCCAAGGCTGGTCAGTGGAATGTGGGCAGGTTCTCTCTACCACGGCCCCACTTTCAAGGCAGACTCAAGCACACTCCTCTCTGTGGGCCAGAGCAGGGCATCCGGAGGGGAGTCCGAGGCTCCACGGAGGGCAGAGGCACAAGATGGAAGGAGTCTGGGCCCCTGATCCCGGAGAAAAACCGCCTGCCAATCAGAAACACCCATTTGGACCTATATGAGTAATACCCTCCTGGCATGCTGAGCCCATTTTACAATTGCTTGTGTTACTTTAACATATCTACTTGTCTCTTTTAGCCAGGGGGTGATGAAGACAGGGTACAACAGACCAAGCAAGGCATCTACTCCTTCTTAAGATACCTCTCCTTCCGATGCCTCAGTAGTATGGCTAGAAGTATCTGGAGGGTAAAGAAACACTCCAGAATCCTGCTTGATACTTTCTATATTTACTTTTGGTTTTCTGTCACCTCAACACCCGGACTTCATCTGTTCCTCCCCAAATCCGAATGAGACAGGAGGGCTGCCCTAGTGCCCTCAGATGATTTGCTCAGAGAAGCTGGGATTCAAATGTATGTCTCCTGAAACCCACCTCAGGGCTCCTCCCTGGGACTTTCCAGGGAGCAGGTAAGCTTTATTAAACTACCCAGACAGGTATGTGCTATGATTGGGAAATGAACTTCAGGTTCTACATTTAAACTGTTCATCTGGTCTGGGTAGGGAGACAAAGAAGCAAATCAGCAAGCACAATACTTCGTATTTGTAACACCAATGAGACAATGGTGGGGGGGGTGTGGCGGGGAGGGCAAGTGTTGTGTCCCACACTGTCCCGCCTCATTTAGTCCTCACTGAGCCTGTCAGGGGGGACTAGTTATGATTCCCATTTTATAGATGGGAAAACCAAGGCTAAGTAAATAGCCCAAACTCTCATATTCAGTAGTCCTTAGATTTTACATGTGACAGTCTTGCTCCAAGAGCTGTCCTCTTCTTAGATGCTGCACAAGGTGCCGGCTCGTGGAGGAAGAGTCTGCCTGAAGAGGGCAGGGGCTGCTGCAAGCCAAAGCACACGAGAGGAGAGCACCTGGTGCATGTGGACGGGTTATAACCAGAGCCTAGGGGCGTGAAGGAAGGACATGTGCAAGCAGGAGCTGGAACAGAGCAGAGAGGACTCGCTGGGGCGCCCACAGCCCGGACGCATCTCCTGAGTAGCGTGACCCCGTGGTTCCTCCCCTTATCCTCGCCCCTGGCCTTCCAGGCAAAGGCTATGCTCCCTTGGGCTTTGGAACCTACCACGCCGGCGGAGGGACCCCGGAGGCGGGCTCTGTCTGACGTATCACCCAGGGGCTCCGCTGCCCTGCCCGCCACATGACTGCAGAGCTAGTGACACGCAGCCCGCACGTGAGAGCAATGATGCATTCTGCTATTTCTCTGAGGTTTCTCTGGGATACAGCTGTTTCCACAGGGCCATCTGTTCCCTGGCACGGCCAGTGCAGACTGATGCCGGAACGTGTTTCTAGAGTCTGCTTCTATATCTTATTTTTAACTTCTAATTGAGCCATGGGGACACTGTGGTCTTTTTTACTGGGTACGCTTGGTATCAGGGAACGTGGCCATGCAGGCTGCCCAGAACCCCTGTTGGATGAGGGAGTTGAGTCTGGAAACCCTCCTTCCAGAGACCAGGGGGATCTCAGAGCAGCTGGAAGGGAAGGCATCAGAAAAAGGTCTGGCCAACGCTCGGAACCCCTCCTGCGGCTGGGCGGCACTCTGCATACCTTAACTCCCTCAACCCTCATGACAGCCCGGGCTTGGGCTTACTCACTGACCATTTGACAGGTGAGACTACCGAGGCCGTGGGAGGGAGAGTTATGCCTGAAGTCCTAGACCTAGTCCTCGGGCCAGGTGTTCTGATGTCAAGGATGGGGATCTTTACAGCACTCCACAGATGCTTCAAGAAAAGGACTTATAATAGTTCATGTGTTCATCCAAATTCACTGAGCACCTGGCAGATGCCAAGCCATCTTCTACTGACATGAAGACATACTGATGAATGAAACATAAAATTCCCTGCATCACAGAGCTTCCATTCCAGGAGGGAGGGACATGATGTACTGAGGAGTGACACATGCTATGCAGACACATAAAGGGAAGAGCCCCTGGAGACTGGGGTGCTGGGGTACGGGATGGGCACTGTAGGTACAGACCAGGTAGTGTCGTAAATATTTGCAGAAAGTCCACTCATACAGGTTCCAACATTTCCACCACCCAGTCCCATGATTTCATTTCTCTGAGCCTCTGTGTCCTCCTCTAGAAATGGAGGTAATAACTACCCTGTAGGGTTTGTGAAAGAGTAAGGAATGGTGACAAGTAAAAACCGCTAGAACAATCACCGAATGACCTGTGGTTCTCATTATATTCATTTTATATCTGGAGCTCCATCTACTTGGGAAGCATGGCCCAGGTTCATCACTTCTGAGCGACATAGACTTGCTTTCCAATCATGGCCCACTGTTTAGGCGCTGTTGGACTTTGAGCAAGTAACTCATCCCTTCTGAGCTTTGGTTTCCTTATCTGTGAAATGTGACTCATAAAGCCTACATCCCTCGATTGGGGTGAAGATTAAAGTTGCACTCCCTCTTCTCTTTCCCTGCAGGAAACCCCCAATTGGCAGAGGCTCAAAAAAGTAGATGAAGGTCTTGAAGCGACACAGAGAGCTGTCTCCATTCTAGGAGACACTAGAGTGACTAACGCCTAGCGCAGGGAGACAGACTCAACAGGCTTTCGCGTCTTCTATGTCATCACTTGGAGACTGGTCCCGGTTTCCTGGAGGGCTGTCTTGGCAAGGATGCTGGGGATGGGGCGGAGCCCAAGTGGAATGAGTGGGGCCATCGATTAGTGATGTCTGCCTTGGACATGAGCCAAGGGAGCTCTAAGTCTGCAGACACTGCCCACTGACTTACAATTCCACAGGTAGGTCAAAACTCAATGGCATCCAGTTTCTTGTTTTTTTGTTTTTTTTTTTCATTTTGCACATTTTTCGCTGTTCGTTATGTTTCATAATTTAACTTCTACCATGACAACGCAAGATTCTTTTACTATGGGTCTTTCTGACTTACATTCCATTGGTTTTTCTATCTTCGGCTGCCAAGGAAAGAGGAACAGGGAGGGGAGCCCAGAAGGGTTGTTCACAGGCTGATGAAACTGAAAACGACAGCTGTCAGAAAGGAAATCTGCAGAAGCAGGATAGTCCGAGGCCATTTCCTGCCAGGATAAAAAGCATCCTTCTTCCTCTGGCCAAGTCCTGCCCCCTCATCCTAACCAGTGAATCTGACTCACTGAAAACTGTAAACTCAGTTTTGTATGCTGAAGTCACTAAAGAAAGCATATGTCCTTCACCAAGGTTCCCATCTAAATTGATATTTGATATTGATATGCAAATGTGCATATTCCAGTGGCCTTGCGTTTTAAAAGGTGAGCTTCCTTTATCTGAAAAATTCTCTCAGGTGGAACAAGGCACTCTTGATGACACAACATCGCTTTATAAATACCGTGCTTAGGGAGAATTGCAGGTTTCTGAATAACCAATGTATGGAAATATGATACCTGATTGGTCAGACTGTCAGGGACACCGGGGGGAGGGGGTGATATTCTTATTTTTCACTGCTCTAGAGGACAGAACTCAGACTAATGGATTCTTTATAGAAGGGAAGACTACACTCAACATGAGGAAGAATGGGTTAGCATCTGGAGCTTTCCCCAACAGTGGAATAAACTGTTAGAAGTGATGAGCTCCCTGTCTTGGGAGGATTCCAGCAGAGGCCAGATGCAAGCCTGTTAGAGATGCTGAAGAAGGGTTTTTGCACGGACTAAGGGTGGAAAATATCTGTGATTATCCACCTGTGTTCTGTGGAGCCTCAGGGTTCCCTGGAGACACTTGAGGGCTGGTGCTGCTGAGGAAAAGGGAGGGGCGTTATGGGACTGGAGAGGCTTTGTGTCCCATCCGCTATCAGTCCAAAGCATGGTTTCCAGACCAAATCATCTTGTCCTAGAGCAAGAACCCCAAACACAGAGTCTAAAACGGGGGCCTGCTCTTCCCACTCTAGTTTCATCCTGACTTCCTGAATTCATTCATCTATTCTCTTTGGCAGCGACGTCAGCCCAGTGGCCTCTCCTTCCTCCCCAGAGTCTCTAATTGGTGGGAGATCCCCCCGGGATCATGTGGCCCAGAATGAAGGTGACAGTCCCTGCAATGCTTTACAGACAGAGTTCTGAGCCAGGCTGTATGCTCCCCTCTCTGCCAGGCCTGCCCAGGAAAAACGTGAGTCAGACCTGAAGATCATTCATGGAACAACAGATCTGGACCCAATATCAGATAGATTCGGTATTGTGATCTGTGAAAAAATGCACTTCAGGGAATGCCACGTTCCTGATGCCAAGTCCCATTTTTGGTGATTTAACATAAGGTATCCATGAAACGCTGTGAAAAAGGCATGACTGTCCCCCATCTATCAGAGGGTTACCCGAGGCTCGGAGCACTTGCATGACTTCTCTGAGTCACCTGTCTCCTGAATGAGTGAGCTACCATGACAAGGGAGCCTGCCATCCTATCATCACCGCCATCACCTCCCTGATGAAGAAATAATCATAATGAACTTGTGCAACTCTTTATGTTCTCACATTGCCTTCCTTTGGATGTGCTCTGTTCCTGATCACCTCTGGTCTCCGCTGCCCCTGCTGCTCCCTCCCTCCCACTAGGTCCATGTTCTATATGCCCGCACTCCTTTCTTGGGCTCCAAATCCTACCTCCTCCAGGAAGGCCTCTGTGATGCACCTGCTCTCCCCCAGCATGTTAAATGCCCTTCTCTTGTGCTACTGAAATGCCCCAGCTTGGTCTGGCGCTTCTCATGCTGGAGAACGACCCCCACCCCCATTGCCTGCATGGCTCACTAGAACAGGCTTCAGCTGCGACACTCCTCCTAGATCCCCAGCACCATGGCTGGTGACTGATGGGACACCCATCTGCCTGGCAGACACTGCCACTGGAGACCTCTGCCCTCTGGGAACTGGAGTACCACAAAGAGGTTCTCGACTTCATTTCTTTGAGATTGTCACCCTCTGTGCACTTGTCACACTCTAACCACCTCCTCCCACAGAGCGGGGAGCATCCAGCACTGATTGGCCCAGATCCAAAATCTTACCTTTCCCTCTGGCTGTGTTTGCCACTAACATATGACATGCTGCCAAGGGCCGGGGAAGGGGGAGCTCCCCACTGGGATGCGGTTCCAGGGACCCAATGTTACAGCCCCTCTCTTGGACCCAGCCCCTGCCCCCAGGGTGGGGGGGGCTCAGCCTGAGAAACCTGGCTGCAGGAGGCATGGGAACCCGCCCTCTTGATTTATGAGGGCTCATTGCACCTGCCCCACTGTTCTTAGCACCTACAAAGCAACCGACCTGTTCTCTCCATCCTGCTGCTCTGCCCTAGGTCAGAGCCCCAACACCATCGTGTTTTTGTCTGGGATGTAGCAATGGTCTAACCGGCCTCCCTGCCTCTAACCTGTCTCTCTCAATGTATGAAATCCCATTTGGGGCGTCATTTCCCTCAAATGTCATTCTGACCATAATTAAAGCCCTTTAGCGGCTCCTCACCGCGGACAGCTCAGGTCTAAACTAAGCACAGCCAAGGCCCCTCATTCTTTGTCACTCCCTACATGTCTGTGCCCTAGGACGCCAACGACCAGCATGTTCTCCTTGGGTTCGCCGCTTTCCAGCTGCTCTGCCCTTTAACTGGTACTTCCTTTGTTTCTCTTATTCGTTCAGTTCGTTCAATACATATTTGTTAAGTGCTTATGATGTGCTTGCTTCTCTGCTAGAGGAAGCAGTCCCCAGGGGGGAACAGGACAGGCAAAGTCTCCAAGGGTCTTCTATTCTGGTCTTCTATTTGAGAAAAGAACTAGGAGGCAGTTGCATGAACCGACTTGTGAATTGTAGTAGATGCTGTGAATAGTAGTAGATGCTGTGACGAAAAGGAAATGGGGTTACAGGGCAGGGACCCATGGCTTTCCTGGAGGGGAGGGGCGGGGCGGGGCAAGTTTCTGAGGATGCTGCATAGGAGACCCGTGGATGCCTGGGGGCACAGGTGTTGCAGGCAGAGCGGAAGCAAGCTCAGAGGCCCTGCCTAGGGAATGATCCTGGAATGCAGAAACGGGAAAGGCGGTGGGTGTGGCTAGCGCACATTCAAGGGCAGAGTGTCTGGGACCACAGCTGTCGTGAGCTCTCAGAGAAGGCTGCCTTTCATTCCTGGCCCTCCCTGCACCTGGAGAGACCATCCTCCTGGCATCTTCAACACTAGTTACGCGGCAAGCAACTTCCGTATAGGGATGGGGTCAGTCTTCAAGTTCAACCCCAGTGCCCCGCATGGTGCCCAGCAGATGGCTGGCATTCACGCACATTTGCTGAGCGAATAAATGCAGTCACAGATGACCTCCCTGCCTCGATGACCCACCAGGAGAAGCTGGTGGTAGGAGAAGAGGCTGGCTCACCTCTGAAGGGAGCCCACTTCACGAGATGCTGAAAAGCATCTGGCTTCATCCTGCCAAGGCTTTTTATGTGAGTCTCTTCCATGCAGGAAAAAACAAAGGCAAGAGAACAGTTTTCATTTAGTGTTTGGGGGGAAAAATGCCGAATGGGCACTCAGATATTGACGATGAAGGCAAATACTGATTTGAGCAGGAAGGAAAAACCAGAAGAACACAGCGTTTGTTGGAACCTCTAAGTGCTTTCCAGAATCTGAGCCAGAGTTCAGGTGCTTAATGGTATTCTTTCCTCTACTGCCAGTGACAGAGAAGGGCAGATACCGGCAAAGGCATGGAGGGTGATGCGGGGAAGGGCCAGACTCAAGCAGACTCTGCTGGGACCTGGGAGCTGAAACCCAGAGGACACAGTGGCCTTGGGGCCAGTCGTCCAGGTAGAAGGCCAGGTGAGTGCATCCTCTAGACCTTCCCCTGCCACTGGGAGCCGAAAAGAATTCTCATGACGTCCAGCATAAGAACATAAACAATAACAATAATAGTAATGGAACAAAATTCTGACTCTTTCACCTGCTCACAACATCCTTCCAACCTGCCTCCTGCCTTCCTCATGCTCAGCTTCTGCTGTTCTCCTCCTCCCCCTCTAGCCCCTGGGCACATTGGTCATCCTTCAGGTCCTCATATTGGCCCTGGCCTACCCCAGGGCCTTTGCACTGGCCACTCCCCCCCACTTGCAATGCACGTCCCCTGCTCTTCCACCTCTCTCCCCAGCTTTCCTGAGGCAGAACTGGCAATATGAAAATTACACATCATGAAAGCAATTTGGTGAGTTTGGACATATATTACATTCATGTTACTTTCACCACGATCAAGGTAATAAAAACATCCATCGCCCCCCTGCCCCAAAGTTTCTTAGGCGTGTGTGTGTGTGTGTGTGTGTGTGTTATGAATGTGGTCAGAACACTTAACATGAGATCTGCCCTCTTAAGATGCTTAAATGCACCATACCCTGTTAACTATAAGAACTACATTGTACAGCAAATTTCTGGGACTAATTCATGTTGTGTAACTTTGCACCTGCTGAACAAGGGCTCCCCATGACCCCCTCTCCATCCCCTGGTAACGGGCATTCTACTGCCTAGCTCTGTACGTTTACGATTTTAGATGCCTCCCACGTGAGGTGTTCATGCAGTCGTTAACCTTTGGTGACTGGCTTCTTTCACTTAGCATCCCAGCTCCCTGGCCCACCCAGGTTGTCACAAAGGGCAAGAGTTCCTTAGTTTTTAAGACTGGACAACATTCTATCAGACATGTGCAGCACATTTTCCCATTCATCTGGGGATGGGTAGCGGGGTTGTCTCCACCTGCGGCCATCAGGAGGAATGCTGCCTTGGGGATCCCAATCTCAGTTCTTGGGGATACATCCTGAAGTGGGGCTATTGGGTCAGAGGACAGTTCTGCCTCTCATTTCTGGAGGAGCCTCCCTACTGTTCTGTACAACAGCCCCAGCATCATGCATTCAACCCCGAAGCACACAGCATTCCAATTTCCCCACATCCCACAACTCCTGTTCTCTTTTGTTCTTTGGTAACAGGTAACCCAACAGGTGTGTGGAGGTAGCTCACTGTGGCTTTGATTTGTATTTTCCTCATCCCCTGCTCTTCTGTGGCTGGTTCTTTCTTGTCATTCAGGACTTAGAGGGCACATCACCTTCTGGGAGAAGCTTGCTCCCCACCCCGACCCCGCAAACCAGTGGAGTTGCCCAGCTGTTCATTAACATGCAGCCACAGAGCACCTGCTGCTGACTGGTCACTTTCCCTGAATGTTCACGTGGTCATCAACTCTGCTTCCCCCATGAGAATATTACCAGCTTGACCGCAGGACTGGTGTCCTTTCGCACCTATGAATGCTCAGTGCTCTGAACAGGAAGGCCCTCAGTAAACATTCGCCAAAAGAACAGATTACTTCTGTGTCTAACGCTAAGGATCAAGGAAAGGGAGGAAATGCTTTTTGAGCACCTAACACATGGCAGAGGCTGAGCCAAGTGCTTCAAACGCAATTTCGTACTTAGTCTCAAAACATGCCTTTAAGTTTTGCATCTCCATTCGGTGGTTGAGGAAACAGAAGCAGAGAGAGGTCAAGTAACCTGCCCAAGTTCACATACTTGGTAACTAGACAAACCCAGATCAGCCTGACGGGCCATGCCCTGCTTGTTCTGTGACCGTGTGCTGTCATTCCCCATTTCCTGCTCCCCAGAACTTGAGATCACTCTCAACTTGGCTCGTTGCTGGCTTTGAGAAGCCCATTGAACCTCCCCGGGTCTCCATCTTTCCACTCCCTTTGGGGAAAGAAAGAGGGTCTCTATGAACATCAGATGAGATATAACAGGCAAAAATTAAAAGCAGCAAAGAAACAGGAAGACAGAGGTACTAGCTACGCCTGTGACCACGTACCGAATGCTTCCTTCTCCTGGGCCAACCCCCCAGGAGCCAATTACTGGTGAAAATCTCTGCTGCCCCCCCACGCTGACCGCGCTGAACAGTGGCTCTCCCACATGGGTGCCATGTCCACAAGGACCTGAATTTCCTGGCTATGGAGGGACACGCTACCTACTGTTTCATGGAACTCTGGCTCCTTCTGCTTCGTCTCCTTGGAAACTCAGTCCCGACTCTGCCTTGTCCCTGCCTAGCATCCCCGCTCCCTGATCACAGCGATGAGCATGGAAGGGAGATGCTGACGTGCCCTTGTCCCCCACCCAAAGGGATCACCCAGGGCTAGGGCAGCATCCTGTCCATACTGGATGCACACACAGCCTGGCCCGGCATGGGGGGCCCGCCGCTGTGCCCCGTGAGCCACTTACGTTTTCACTGTTGACGTCAGCCTCGCTGGGGCAGCCGAAGAGCTCTCGCCGCAGGAGGTTGCCGTCATACTCCAGGAAGGTCAGGTAGAGGTTGCGGAAAAACTCCACATGCTTGTTCTTTACCCGTAGCTTCTTGGGGGAGTTCCAGTGGATGACCTGGTAGGGCGACAAGGAGGCAGGCAGGCAGGGAGGACCTCGTACTTGTGCACAGACTCAGCTGGCCTCCAGTCTAACCATCATTTGTGGGCTTGTCTGTTCACTCACTCACTCACTCATTCACTCATTCCTTCACCATTTACGCTAGGCAGGGGAAGAGGGCATGGGTTCAAATCCTGCCTCTGCTCTTGGGCAAGTGACTTACTCTCTGTGCCTCAGTTTCCCCATCTGTGAAATGGGGGCAGGGAGCAAGAGCTCCCTTCTGTGCCAGCATGCAAGCCTCTGTCTCTCGCCCCCAGCCTTCTAGCTGATGCTGAGGTCCGGACTCTGCAAACCCTACTTCTGCTTGGCCAGGTGCCTCCCGTTAGACTCACTGCCAGCTGGGCTGGGAGGGAGACTGGTAGTCTGGGGGAGGAAAAGGAAGGTGGCTTCCCTGTTGCTTCCTGTGCCTGCGTCACCCTACGTCCTTTCTTCCTGGCGGCCGCGGCACTTCCTTCCTGTAGCAGCAGCTAGAGTCGTTTTGCAGCTTTTCTGACACTCAGGACAAGCTCCGCGGTCCCCCTCTGGAGCTGCCTGCTGCCCCCAGCCCAGGTCTGGGTGCCAGCCCCGCCCTGTAACGCTTCCCACCTCTCTCTCTGCTCCTTTGGCTCTAGGGGTGGGAACCGTTGCCTGCCATTTTCTTTTTCTTTTTTTTTTTTTTCATTACCAAATCAACACTTTATGTCTGGTGCCATTTTTTAAAGATTAAATTCTCTATTCACGTAATTGGTATGGTTTCTGCCTCCAGCCAGGACTGACGGATGAACCGTGTCACGAGCTGCCGTGAGAAATAAACGTGTTAATATACGTAAAGCATGTAAGCCATGTCTGGCAGAAGATGAGCTCTCCACCAAGGCTGGCTAGTAAGAGCATACGGCGCATCAGGTGGGGAGAAAGGACAGTGACCTCTGCCGACAGTGCTCACCGTTGGCTGGCTGGCGGTTGGCCAGAGACATGCCCACAAACAGCACAGAACATGACGGTGGAGGGAGGCTCACGGGGAACGAGAGCTCTAAAGGAGTCGCTCTAGGGATGCATGTGCTGGGGCTTGAAGGATGAAGCAGAGTTTCCCGGGAGGCAGGGGACTGGCCCAGAGGGGATGGTGGTGGCATGGTCCAGGCAGAGGGAAGGCCCGCGGGAAAATGCGAACTCAAATGCTGCAGCCAGGGGCTGGCTGGGGTGGGGTGGGTGGGAGAGGAGGCTGCGGGGTGAGCTGGGTGCGGGGAGAGCCTGGCTCTCAGCAGGTCATGCTCAAAGCTAGGCTGTGGTGCTGGAGAGTTTATGGAGGGCAAGATGACTAAGTCTGGGTTTGAGTCAGATGCTCTGACTGTAATGGGCATACAGGAGGGGCAGGGTCGGAGGCCCAAACGAGGAGCCAGCAGGGACAGCTCATGCCCTTGGCCTGGGAGCTGTCTGGGGGTGGGGAGACCCTCACCACCAGCATTACATCATGGTCTCTTAATCCTCACAGTGGCCTGAACAAGGAATGTGATTTTGGAGATGAAGAAACTGGAGAAATCACGTGTCCAAGGCCACAAAGTTGGTACACGTGGCAACCGGGATTCAAACCAAAGTTTGAATAAACCTGATTCAAAGCCCACATTCTTGTGTCCACATGAGGAGAACAGGGGGACCAGGTTTCAAGACCTCCGTGTTCGTATGCCTAGTCACATTACAGAAGAAATAAACTAGCTCTCACCTTTCCCCCACTCGCCTCCCATGGTTCGGGGAACAGCATGGACGACACTGAGACAGGAAGGCAAGGGGGTGTCCCGAGCTCGGTCCCTTCCTGGCTCCCTCCTACAGCCACATTCTGCCTGCAGGTGCCCAAACAAGACCACCACCATTTGGAGAGATCTGGAAGGCCCTCTCGGGTTCCCCAGACATATGGCAGCCACAGCCCTGCAGCCATCTGGGTAAATACTGATCTGCAGGACCGAGTCCCTCTCTCACGGCACAGGGAACATGGGGTACCGGCTAGCAAGCACCGGGGACGGGAGGCCGGCCCGGCTGTGACTCTCAGCTGTGCTCTTCCTTAGCCGTGTGGGTCCTTGGGCAGCTGGTCTTACTCTCTGTGGCCTCGGTTTCTCCATGTGCAGAGTGGGAACCAGCAACCCTGACTCCACAAAGTAGCTAAGAGGCTTAAACAAATGCCTAGCCCGGTGCCTGCACATCAGGGTAGCCCCGAATTCTGGGGGTTCTCTTCTCCTTTCAAAGATGGCAGCGGCAGCCTGCCCACCAGCATTCTGCCCCCCATCTCCTCCTGCCAGCAGACCTTCCCTGGGAGGGAGGGAGGGAGGGAGGAGCGTGCAGGGCGCATTCCCATCTTGTGCCTTTTGGAGGATGTGAGAGGTAAGGAGAAGGAAGATTCTCCCCCGAGAATACACCAACCCAGGCATGAGAAGGTTCTGGGCCATGCATTAAATTAATTGCCTGCGAGCTGATGTCACTCACACCCTGTGGGGATCATGTCTTTGCTGCAAGAGATTTTGGTGCTTGCCAAGTGCTGAAACAGCAGGAAGGCTGATGGATGTGTATCTGACTCAGGGAACTTGAACTTCCTCAACAGGGAGAAACTTAACATGAAGTAAAAATAAGGGCTGGCCTGTGGGTCCCCAGACAACCAAGATGCTGTGTCATTTAAATCAACCCCCCCCCAATAAACCCATTTTGGATCCCACTGTCCATTTTGTGAAGATGATCCCTGACTTGTCTGAATCTCCCAGCTGGTAAGCGGCAGAACTGAGGCACGAAGCCAGCTCTCAGCCCGAAACCCCAGGTCCCTCACCGCCACCACGCATGGCATCAATGGGCACAACGCTTTGCAGATGAGGGCAGTGAGGCTTTACAGAGGAGGTGGCTTGTCCAAGATCACATGCTGAATTCGGGCTGGGTCAAGGCGACAGTGAGGACCCAGTCTGCAGGTGCCCTCGATGTGCTCCAGGCTACCTCTTTTCCCATCACATTTCATTCTGTTCTGTGCCCAGGCAGGGATCTGGGTCTGCCTATTGCCTCCAGGAGATACCGGTGCTGGTGTTCTAGAAAGGGCAGCAAAGGGCAAAGGAAGGTAGAGGAAGAGGATGGTGGGGTCGCCAGCAGGCCAAGGGCATTTGGTAAAACCCTTTGCATTCTGGCTGCCCTGGGCCAGGGAAGCCCACTCAAAGACTCACTCAGAGATCCTGGTGCTTGCTGAGTGCTGAGCCCGCAGGAAGACTGAGGGACGTGTGTGGCTCAAAAAACCAGAGTCTCTTGGAGAGAGAGAAACTTAATGTATATTCAGATTTACCTTTTTCTCCTGAGCAGGGCACAGCATACTCCATTCCCTAGTGCTAGGCTGTAGAGAGGTAAATAATAGGTATGTTTATCTAATACCCACTATCCACTAGACATCGGGCCATGGCTTAACTGTCCATTTTAAATTACAGCTGTGATGTGTTCTCTTAAGGAGATGTTGTTAAAGAAAGGTTGTTAGTGATGGTTTCTGGTCAGGGACACCGCGAGTATAAAGAAACCAAGGCCCAGAGGGAGAAAGTGACTTGCCCAGAGTCACACAGCAGAGGGAGAAGTTGTGCCACATTCAGTCTCCCGGGGCACTGATCCTTCCACTAAACCACGTGCCTGCTTCGGGAAATCTGACTCAGGATTAGTACTGCTGATAATTTTCATCAGCACTTGTCTGACTACTGAGAAATGCCATGTCCTGCTCCCTTGAGGGACAGCATCACCCATTCTTGTTGGCTTGGGGGCAGCAAGCTGCTGTGTCGATGACATCTGCTGACAAGCTTTCACACACGAGATGGAGTGACACTGGAGACCATGTCCCGAAACAGATTTTTGCAAGGAACTGGTAAATGCGTGTGAGTCTACTAAGGCTTGTGGAGAAAACCTATCATAACTCATCCCACTTGCTGGGGCACGTTAGCAGGGAATCATAATTATCATCAGCAGCTAACATGTAGGATGCTTGCTATGCGCCAAGCATGGCTCTGAACACTTCACCGTCATAGCTCATTTAACACACTCATTCAAAGGTGCGGGTGGGGAAAGTCTAGCAAATTGCCCTCAAGTTACATGGCTAGGAAGGGGGAGGGCAGTCAGGATTTGAACCCAAAGAGACAGAGACATTAGGGATCTCTCTCTCATTTCTTTCATGTCTGTATCATTACATGACTCTATTCACAACCACGAATGTGAGATTTACAGAAGAATTATGGGATCATAAAAGAAGCCTACTTTCCCCTTCCGAGTACGGGGGCCTCGCCCATCCCTGGGACACTGAGGCTGCAGGACTTCTCAGATAACAGGGGCTGAGCCTCCAGCTTGGCAGGATCAGGGAAGGTGGCATCTGGGTCACAAGCCAGGTGGGCTGCAGAAGCTGCCAGGCCCCAGGGGCCCCAAGGGTGGGATCTGACAGGATCTGGAATGTCAGTGAAGGCTGAGTATACATGCAGACTTGGGAGTCAGCCTGCAGGGAGCCACAGAAACTGACAGAAATGGATCACTGTCCAGGAAACTTAAACATCATCTGGGAAGACAGTAGAAGCCCACTTGATTAAGGGAGAAACACGAGACTCTATAGCCTGTCTAGGAAAAAGCACTGTAAAGGTAGAAACCACACCTCAGTATGAGGACGGGGCTACGGAAAGAGCTAAAAAATTCAGCTTCTGAAGCACTCAGAATCCAGAGGGCTCATAAAAGTAACTTATGGCACCAAAAACGCTAAGACATCAGACCCCGGGTGTGGGTGCCAGGTGCACAAGAATAAGGGCCTTATATCCTCCACGTCACGGGGATCAGGGGTATCTGCAAAATGGGGTCTGTCTCAAGACCTCCCCTGATTTTTCCATGACCCACAGAATTTTGTACAACCCTTCTTAGCCTTGTAGTTAAGCCCGTTGCAAACTGACTCCTGCTTACAATCCCTGTTCTATCTCCAGACCGTAAGAACTTCTTGGCATTTCTGCAACCCGTCGTTCATGACCTGGTGCCTTTGCATATGCTCTACCCTTTCCCCAGAACATCCTTCCTTCTACTCTACCATGTGAATGCCTGCTTGTCGTCCCTCACGGCTGAGCTCAAATGTGTGTCTCTTCTGTAAATCTCTGCCTGACTGCTTGTGGCAGAAGGTTCCCTCCTGGTAGCTCTGCTCTCTACCTCATTCTTCATTCCTGACAGAACACTGACTTTGTTGCTGCAATTCCCAGATCCTGTGAATGGATCATGATCTATTTAAAATATGAGCTAATCAGGATGATCCTACACTCTGATTGCCCAGACCCTCTTACAGCGAGGGGTGGCCATAGGAATCAGGACTGGCCCATATGATTCAGGATCAATGTGGACATTAGGATGGATACACGGGGAAGCATGTATTTGATCTCCTAATAATACAGTTCAGATGAGGTGCCATTCTCCTCCCACCCCACTCACCTTTCTTCTGTAACAGAGATGTGATGACTGGAACCATGACAGCCATCCTGTGACTATGAGGAAGAGGTTAAGACACTGCTATCTACAAACCAATGTTCATAGCTATTCCAGAATTCCTAACTAAGAAATTAACCTCCCTCCCCATTTTATTTTAAGCCTCTGTATACTGGGTTTTCTGATTCTCACGGTAAGCATTCCTAATGTATCACCTGGGGCCACTGCTGGGTCCTTCCTCAGTGCTCCACAGACTCTTCCACTTAACTCTATGGAAAACTCATTGCACGCTCTTGTAATTATTTATTTACATGCCTGCACCTGGCAGCACCGGAATGTGAATTTCTGGGCTGGCAGGGAGCATGACTTATTATTCTTCCTGAGTGCACAGTGCCTGGCAGGTAGTTAGTATTCAATAGCTGCCCTTTGCTTCAAGAATGGAAATCATGATGATGACATTCTCAATAATCCTCACATTCTGTCTGTCTACAGCAAATAATTTATAAAATCCCTATTAATGTGGACTTTAGGATGGAGAAATATATTCCCCTTTTCTTTGTCTAAGGGCCAAAACAGCTTGTCATTTTCTCTTGAAGGGGTTCGAGCTCCCTCTGTTCTCTGCCTTTTTGATATTTCAAGGAGGAGGGCAATAGTCTCATGAGTCCCTTTCCTTGTTATCCTCGGGATTACGACGCACGCTCGAAAGGGACAAGCAGCCAGACCTGCCTGCCGACCGAGCGCAGCTCCAGCTCCTCTTGGCTGGTGGCCTGCGCTGTCACCTACGATCACAGAGACAGCGCCTCATCTGCAAAAGGGATGCAAGAATATTCACCCCGCAGTTTGTGGCCAAGCCCAGGATGGACGGACTGATGCACATGAAGGGACGCTGCACATGCTCATCAGATTATAAAATAAATCCAGGCTTTGAGTTCACAAAACGGCTGCCTTTCCAACTAGGGTGACTGGATGAAACCAGAGTCTCTACATGGGAAAGAGGAATGAGAAACCAGACTTGAAGCAAGGGATCGTACATGGTCACAGGCAGAAGGGAAGGATGGGTCGGACGGACAGCACAGCGCAGAGAAGAAGCCACGCCAGGGACAGTGTCCTCCTGGCTAGACCACATCCGGGGAGGCCAACGCTTCTGGGCAGGTTACACACTGAGCAGATGCTGAAGGGGTATAGGAGCCAAGCAGGTTTCACCCCTGCTTCCTCTCGGCTTTGTCACCTAAACCACTTGGTGCACATGAACCTCTATTTTCCAGTCTGACACAAGGACACCACAGTGCCTGCTTCTGTGGATCAATGAGACAAGACACGTAAAGGCGTCCACGGCAGAGCCCGGAGCGGACCGGCGCTTGGTTTGCGTGCGCCTCTGGAGCTCACGCACTCTGTTCCCATGGGATGCCCCTTAAAGTGACCCTGTGTTTTTCCCACTTTGTAGGTATCACGACAGGCTGGGTCAACATCTGTTGACTGCGAACGGGAGCCACTTCTTCCATCACCCCCACCAGGAGCTGAAGGTTCTATCCCAGCTCTCGTCCTTCTCCTTTCCCAGTCCTGATCGTTACCAGGAGCAGCTATTAAATAATAACAGGGTGTCTGAAACTCAGGTCTCAAGTCACAAAGGCTCTGTTGACTCTCTGTCTCCTTTTACATGGGTTCTTGATGCTTCTTGGTTTTTACAAGTCCCAGAAAGAAAAAAAAAAATTCATCCCAGGAAAGGGGCAGAGATCAGACCAAACTTGGTGAGTACTTAGTCTCCTCACCTGGAAAAGGTAGACATGTAGGCCTGTGCATGAATCTGAGGTCTTTTCCTATAGCCTACCATTTCTTGTCCTGTCATCTGAAACATTTCTTACTTTTCCCTGCCTGAGGGGGAGAGGCTGGGGAAAGCAAAAACGGCCACCGGCGAGAATGCTCAGGGCTGGCGGGGTCAAGCACCCAGGACCACCTGCCATATTCCCTCATGTTCATCACGTTCCATGTTTTCAGTTCTTCTTTTTTTGCTCTAAAATGGGGTTAACAATCAATCTGAACTGGATTTTTTGGTATGTGTGGAGAATTCCCAATGGGCCCCTGATAGCAGGAAATGACTAAGTAGTGGAAACAGTATGTGAAACCCTCAATGAGTGTTGCCTTCATGTGGCTTCTCTTTATGTGGAGTCTGTTTCTCCCTCTCACCTTCCGCCTCTCATGCTCTCTCTCTCCAATAAATAAAATCTTAAAAAACAAACACACACACAAAAACCCCCGAAGCAACCAGGATATGAAGATAAGCCTCCATCATTTTTTGATGACGTTTAAAGTCTTGTAAAAGTCCATGTGGAACTTTAGAACGTTCCACTAACTGCTGTGAAAAGAGTTTAGCAGTCCCTTTGGGGATTTCACATGCAAAATGAAAGATAATAAAATCCAGGAAGGGAAACACTTGTTTTTTCTGCCCTGGCAAAAAAAAAAAATGGCTGAAAAAATACACAAGATAATACGGTAACAAATGAAGTAAATTTCTCTGTCAGCAAATACAGTGAGAAGAGTCACAAAAATAAATGCTGCTGGCCTGGAGATCCTAGTGTGAGAACAAATTACACGGGAGATTTGCTACAGGGGTAGATCAAAGCACCGAGGATCCTGATGTGTGTCAGCTTATAGGATCTGTAAGATTCTGTTTAGATAATGAAATACCCAAAGAGCATCTTCTTGGTGAGCACTCAAGGGAAGATGTGCTGGACAAGTTATAGTCTGAACGGTAAACTCCTTCAATGATGACAGCGGTCTAATGGAAAATACATGTGGGAAAGGTAGGGGGAGCTTTAATTGGAATAGCGGAAGGATTCCAAGCGAGATCACAAAGTGATACTGAATTCCTTTACTGCATTACTGAAGGCAAGTGTGCCACAAAGCGCTTGAAGCCAGCATGCACAGTCGTGACTGGGTGCCACTGATTTGGTTCTTCTAGAAAGGTGAGACTGGGGCGCCTGGGTGGCTCAGTGGGTTAAAGCCTCTGCCTTCGGCTCGGGTCATGATCTCAAGGTCCTGGGATCGAGGCCCGCATCAGGCTCTCTGTTCAGCAGGGAGCCTGCTTCCTCCTCTCTCTCTGCCTGCCTCTCTGTCTACTTGTGATCTCTCTGTCAAATAAATAAATAAAATCTTAAAAAAAAAGGATTTTAAAAAGAAAGGTGAGACTGAAACTACCATAGGACTTCTTATAACACTTTCAAATGACACAAGGAATGACAACGGAAATCTTTTATAAAGATAGTTTTGCTAGTTACCTCATGGCAAAGGCCTTGTAAGAGAGTGTATATGTAAAGATGATTTATGCATTTGTTTTTATGAAAAAATGGTGATCAGTTGCATGCTATATCTCATGCTTTTGGAAAAAAATGCACTTATAATCTGACCCTTCAAAGTCAAAGTTAATGAACGGGGCAGTCACTACTTTTACAAAGAAGCTATGATATGGGTACAGATTTTAGAAAATAGATATTTGAAATTGTTTCATCATTATGGGATTTTGAGGTAAAAAAAATGCTATATTACCTATTGAAACCCTCATTTCTACCTATTTAGAAACTTCAGTGGTTTGAAGTCCACAGTCAGTGAATACTGTTTAGTTGGTGCTTCCCTCTCTCAAAATTCTTTTCATAATAAAGCCCAAATTACCTAGGGAAGTGCTTCTTACAGTGGACTTTTAAGGAATCATTTCTATAAGGTTTTCCCAGGTCAAAGCGGTCTGTTCTGTGTGTTGAAATGGAAATGCTGGGGATCAACCAAACCTATCAGGAGTCCGGGGTACAGGACGTCATAACATGTGATTTGTATTTACGGTACACAGAACTCGCCCTCCGCACCCCTCCTCAGTTCCTCTCCGTTTGAAGAAATCCCATTAACAGTTCTTAGAACTGTTTGGGTACATGCTCCCCAAAGTGCTACTGTAGGGCAGATTTTCCAGAGGCATCACCTCGCTTCTAGAAATCTGGTTGACGTTTCCAGGAATAACGGCATCTCAACTCATCAGCCATGCATAACACAGCCAACGAGGGATACCTTCAATCACTAACACCCCGTGGAGTTAAGTTCTGAGCCTAATGAACAAAGAACGGGTGAGTGTCGAAGGGAGCCAAAAGACCGAAAGCTTAAATTACCCCAAATCCCCCACACTGAGCATGCCATTCTCCAGCACAATATCAGGGCACAAGATGACGTGTCACAAGCCCGCACTTAAGCTCAGGCAACCCCTGCTCCCTTCGGGTACCTACGTCCTCTCTATGAAATGAGGGTGTTGGAATGGACGAGGAACAAGAGCCCTCGTATACATGTTTTGCCCGTAAGTGGGAAATTACCGACAGTGGGAACATCCCTAATTATTAATTAATTGTGATAAGGATATGAGGCTTATACTCCGGGTCTTCCAGCCCGAGTATGGACCGCTTTCCGTATTGCCCCTTCTGGGCTTTGTATCTTGTAACTATGCTGTCGACTTCCCTACTTTCTCACGTGAGGACACGGGTGAAGGGAGGTGAAGGAACCCAAAGGCAGCCCCCGAATCCTGCCCCCAGTGGGTGCTCCGCTGGGTCTCCTGGGTGCATAAGCGACTCCAGGCTACTTGAACAGGGGTCAGCCGCCTCGTTTTTAATCCCGGGACCCTTCAAGTGGGACGAAATGAAACAGGCACCGGCCTCAAGGAAAGAGAGATCTGGCTGGGAGGTGGTAATTGTAGATTTGAGATCTTCTCCCCCAAAGCAACCGCTTTTTCTTCCTGAGCTATCCTAATCCTCCCGAATCACTCTTGCCGTTCATCATTCTTATTACCCTCTCTCTGGTTTCCCCAGCCTCATTTTTCACAGTAGTCTGCTTGGCTACTGGCAGGCTCGATATGCTAATGCCAGGCAGCCCCTCATCTTCCTCAAAAGATGTGAAAACTGACACCTCTCTAAGTATTATAAAATGTTTTAAAACTTAAGTTATGTGTGACTCCTTTTATGCAAATGGTGCAGATTGCCTCTAGGAAGATACGTCATTTCTCCATATGGATGGCACGTTTTTCTCTTAGCTTTTCTCTTCTTCGGGATTTTTCTTTTCAGTGTACACAGCTCCCAATTTGTGAATGGGTGGCAGTCAAAAATCCAGCCTCTGAGTCTGTCACTTAAAATGCAAATGTTCTTCAAGGAGACAACGTTAGGCTAAGACTCTGTTCTGGGGTTAGTCCTCCAAGAGCCATTTAATACAAAGAGGGCTCACAAAGAATAATCCTGTAGAAGGATTATCTCATATAAAATGTTTCCCTGGGAAAATGTATTAAGGTGGGAACTGAGCCCTGTGTCAGAGGGAAGAGCGCTGGAGTTAGGGTCAGACCGACATGAGTTCAAGCCTCAGGTCCTGTTTTGCTCTGTGATTCTGGGCAAGCAATAAGTGACTTAATCCATATGATCCTTAATTTTTCTGATGTATAGAACAGTTCATATTCACCCTGTGGGACTTCTTTATGGACTGAATGCCACGCTTGGCACACACGCCATTCCCGCCGAATCCACCACCATCTCATCCTTTGAGGTCCCAACTCCAGCTTGCTTCCTGTCAATCCCTGAAAGCGATCACTGCATTCTGGGCAGACGTTTTTGGAGCACTGGTGTGATCCCTGCTGCCTGCCACCCAGTCTGCTGTTCCTAACTTGCTCCTTCTCATGCTCCAGAGGCATATACAAGGAAGGAGGGGTGGTTTGAACGGGACTGGGGAGAAGGGCGGCAAGTCGGTTTGGGGGCCAAGGAATGATGTCAGAGCAGAAGATGAGGAAGGGAGAGACCTGATACTGAGACCTCCTACAGGATCCCTCAAGACACAGTGCATCACACTCTCCCCAGAGAGGGTCTCTGGCTCTCTTAGGCCCCTTTACCTCCTTCCTTGCAACACTCAGCAGGCTTTCTGGGAATTCTCTGCTTAGTGGTTGCTTCTCACTAGACTGTGACCTTCCTGAGGGCAGGAACCACAGCTTGGCCCCAGGGCTCCAGGAGCTCATACAGACCCAAGGACTAGACCCTCTGCTTGCCACTTCCTGATCATCACCCCTGGTTTCCGGCCGGGGCTTCCTTCTCTAGAAGCCTACTGACGACTCAAGGATCAAACATAGCTTCCTAGCTTCTCTCCCATTTTCCCTTCTCCAAGCCGGCACACAGCTCTTTGCTTGTCTCCGAAGACTTTATGACTCCTGATGAAAGAACAAAAAAATGCTCCTTTAGTCCTTGTCTTTTTATTTAAGATTCAGCCAGTGAAGGCCGAGTCATCAAGCTTTAGGACTAAAAGATAAAAAATGAAGGGTCTTTGAAACACAAAGACTGAAGTAAAGTCAAGTGAGTTTCTGTGGAGCACTCGAGGGGCCTGGTGGAGAATAAGGCCAAAAATCATGGCCTCCATTTTATCGAGAATGTTAACTGAGACTGGGAGAAGGTAAGTGGTTTACACAAGTCCTTCAGCTGGTAAAAGCCAGAACTGCCATTAGAATTTCCGGGACTGCTGGGCTCCTAAGGCTGATATGCTTCTTCCCCCTCCTCAGTGAAACAATTCTTCTCCTTAGTTGTTCTCTCAACCAGTCATTACTCAGCATAAAGTTCTCTGCTGACATCCAGGAAAGGCTGGATGCCCAAGGCTAGGAGGCACTTCTCTGGTAGGATATGGGAGGATGTTTGCTCCTACAGATTGAACGTGATGCTCTCCAAGAGTGAGCTGAGTGTTACCAAATGTGTTTCTATGCCATTTGTATTTCTGATGTAATTGGAAATGTAATCAAATATTCTTTAAATTAGGTGAGTGCAAAAAGAGAGTTGATATCTCTGTGGAGGGCAAGTCAAAGCTTTGGGAACAAGTCAATAAAAAGAAGACCCTTAAAAAAATGGACATCAGAATAGGTGTGGGTGAGAGACTATAAAAGAATGGAAAAAATGCAAAATCCAAGACTGTCCTGTCTACCTGCTTTGTAGACATCCGTAACTTCTCACTCACCCTTCAAAGAAAGGGACTGGGAGAACCACAGAAGACAGATGAGGAGAGATGTCTCTGCAGGATAAGACAACACCACCAGCAGTCAGAAACAATTACAACAAAACTGGCCTTGGTTGAAAAGACCAGAAGATCGAAGTTAACCTCTTTTTAAGTCTCTTCCTTGAACTGACATTTTCAATCAACTGACCCAGCACGGGTGCCCTGTGTGACCCACAGGTGGGCTTCTTAGCTTGGTTGCCCTTTGGAGCACGAGTGTGAGCTGATGGGCAGCAGGGTTCCGAGAACATCTGTATACTCCCCAGGGAGGAACAGGAGGTCCTCCATAACTGTTGAATACAATGGAGGACACAAAGGATGGGGGGAGGAAGAAGAAAGAAAATGAGAAGGTTGCACTTTTACCTGGAACGTGAGGCCCACATTGGCCCGGAGGGACCTACAGATGCCCTGTATTACTAAACGAGGCCCTCAGGCTCCATGGCAGTGTCCAGACCCTGATATGACCCAAAGGGTAGAACTTGGGCCTGCTAGTCTCTCTCCTTTCTTCCTGAGCCTTCTCCCTACTTTTATATATTGGCCATATTTCATGGTTCTGTGTAAGATTTTGTTAGATATTAATGGGTAAAATGACTTCTAGATTCTTTTTCAGGTTTATCTAGAAAGATTCCTTCCTAAACTTGATTTGACTCTATCTTCCTGGTTTTGCTATTTGAAAGTCCTCTACTTCAACACAGACTAGGCTGCCAAAATGAGTTCACAAGTCATTTTGTCCGATAGGTTCAAAGTGATAATAATTAAGCAATCACTGAGCCATGTCAAAGTGGCGTAGCCACTTGCCACATCAACATCTCAGCTCTGTGTGTCCGGTGACTCTCTCTGTTCCGTTTCCCACAGCTTTACTAGGGCCTCCAACAGTGCCTGGGATAAAGGGCCCACTCAGTAAATGCACAGACGCACTGGTATGTCTGCAATGGGCAGAGGTGACCTTCTTTCCCTTGGACACCTAGCTAGATTTGTTGGTGTTTATAAAATGTCTAAGTTGAAAGTTCACATATGAAATCTCCCCTATTTGATGGCGCCTTGCCTTTTCTTTTTGCTGGCTTCAAATTTAGAGGCTCTCAGATATTACGTCAAACATACTGGCTTATGAATACTTATCTGATGTCGTTAATGAAACTCATAATCCTGCTAAGAACAAACAGGTGCATAGGACACCCCTGAATTTATTTCTATTGTGGTAAGATATACATAACATTTACCATCTTAACCATTTTCAAGTGCATAGTTCAAGGCCACTACCTGCATTCACGCTGTTAGGCAAATCATCACCACCATCCATTTCCCAGGCCTCTTTCAACATCTCATACGGATATCTATACTCATGAACTCCACGTTTTCCCCTCAACCCAGTCCCTGATAATCATTGTTCCACTTCCTTTCTCTGTGAATTCAACTACTCTATGTATCTCATGTGAGATCATCAATAGTTTTCCTTTGATGCCTGGCTCTTTTCACTTAGCGTATCTTCAAGGTTCATCCACATCGTAGGATGTGTCAGATTTTCCTTCCTTTTTAAGGACTCCCAGGGTCTTTAGTCACACTGACTTTTATATAATTTTTATGTTTTTTGCGGGGGGGGGGGCATGAAAATAAGACCTGAGAGTTTGGAATAGTCCTGTGCTCTTGCTGGGTCAAGAAATGTCATCTAGTATGAGGACATGGGCATTGCCCTCCGTGTGTCATCATTTGCTCCTGACAGCTGAATGCGGAGCACTTTCTCCTGAAACTCATCCACTTCTCAATTTTTGACCAATAACTTCCAAACCCTAGATTGCAAGATATGTACTACTTTAAATTTACAAGATAGCACCCGAGTGTTGTTCCAATTTGGTTGTCACCACTGACAACAACTTTCAAGAGGATTAGAGACTTCCTATGGTTCAACTGAGACTTGATAGGACCACTCTTCCAATTTGGTGGGGGTAAAATCATTTGTGGTCTTAATTTTCACTTCCTAGATTAGCAAAGAGGTTGTATATCTTTTCAAGTGTTTACTGGCCATTTTCTTTATAATTAGGTGAAATGACTACACCTTTTATATATTTTTCTTATAAATTAGTAAGAGCTACTTGTATATTTCATTTACTAGTCCTTTCACCTAATTATAAAGAAAATGGCCAGTTACTTATTTTTTTTATTTTTTATTTTTATTTATTATTTCTGCTTCTTAGTTTTAAATAAAAGTTAAATTTGTCTCTAATCCATCTGTCTCTAATCCATCAGAATTAATTTTGTGCATGATATGAGATAGGGATCAATTTTCATTCTTCCACATGGATAATGAGATGCTCTAGTACCATTTGTGGATGATTACCTCCTTTCTCCAGTGGCCAGCAAACTGTCTCTTTATATATCACATTTCGATAGATGTGTGGGTGTCCTTGGGCTCTTTGTTCTTTACTAATTAATAAGCACATCCCTAAGCAAATGCTCAACAAAACTTTGCTGTAGGTTTTCAGTGGATATTATTTATGAGTTTTTGCCATAAATGAATATTTAATTTTATCAAATAACTTTCTTGCATCTATTTACATGATTACATGGTGTTTCTTCTTTAATCTATTAACATGCTGAATGATACTAGTGGATTTTTCAATGTTAAATCACTCTTGTCTTTCCTGGAATAAACCCAAGTTGGCCATGATGTATTATCTATTTTATACATGGCTGAATTCGATTTGCTAATATTTTGCTTAAGGTTTTTGGAAACCTCTCATGAGCTAGACGAGCCAGCAATTTTCTTTTCTTGTGTTCTCCATGTCTGATTTTGGTATTGAGGATATCCTGGCCTCATTGAAATGGGTTAAAAAGTGTTTCTCTTTTTCTATTCTCTACAAATTTACCTAAAATTGGAATTATTTTTTGATTAAAAAATTGCTAGAACTTATCTCTACTCATCATTGAGGGAAACTGTGTACTTTGTAAGAAGGTTTAATGGCTAAAAGATAATCTAGAATTTACATTTTTTCCTGAATCAGTTTTGGTAAATTATACATATTTAGGATTTTCTTCATTTCATGTAAGTTTTCAAAATTTTGACATAATTTTGTTCACAGCATTCTCTCACTATTTCCTATACTTATGCTTTATCTACTAGATTAAAAACTCCGTAAGGTAAGCAACTTTTGTTTGCTTTAATTTCTGCTGTATTCCTAGAACTCAGAAAGATGACTGGCTCAAAAACATTTAGGGAATGAGTACATGAATCTGCATTTATGGCTCCCTATTCATTTACTGGTGAGTTCTCCTGCTACTTTTCAGTGACTTCCTGTCACTGCTTTGCCTATTCCACCGGCTCTTTTCTAAGAGCAAAATTTGACTTTGTTGAACAATTTGTTGATCAGCTTCTGCTCCTACCTTCTTTACACCCTGACTCTTAGTTTTTGAATTTGCCCTAATGTTCTTTACATACCATCTTAAGTTATAGACTTGGCTTACTAATTTTCAGCACTTCTTCTTTTTAATATGGAATTTAAGGCTATAAGTTTCCTCATGTATTTGTATCATTTCACTAATTTTGACATGTATTGTTTTTATTTTCATTCAGTTCTAAGTAGGTCTCAGTTTCAATGATTTCTGCTTAGAACCATGAGTAATTTAGAAGTATGTTCTCAATGTTAATCAAAAATCTTATTGCTGTTCATTTAATTATACTGTGTTCAAATATATACAATGTATAAGCATATACTACATATAGTACAAAGCGTATTATATATTATATATAAAATACATATTTTTAAAAATATAATACATATTATATATCATATAAAATGTTGTATATGTTATATACATTGAGCATACATTTTACATATATATATGATAAAAATGATACATATATCTATATCTATCTACCTAGCTATCTAATATTCTCAGAAACACACTGATATTTGCTTTATGGTCCAGAACATGGTTACTTATAAAAAGATGTCTCATGTGAGTTTGAGAAGGATGTATCTTCTCTGTCAGGTACAAGGTTCTGTATTTATCCAGTAAATCAAGATTTTTAACTGTGTAGTTCAAATCTTTCATATTTTTAATCAACTTTCTTGGGTTGATCAATTTTCTAATATTTGAAAAGGATACATTAAAATTTTCCATTATGATAGTAGGCTCATCGATTTATCCCTGGAGTTCTTGTATCTCTTGGTGAACTTTTAATTTTTAAATTGTGACCACCTCCTCGCCCACCACTGCTTTGTCTGATATCCCGGATTTCCTTTTCCATCATCTGCCAGACTGTTCAGGCTGTCATGTGTTGGGATGTCTTTTATAAACAGCGTATGTCATATACTGTTTCCTGTTCAGTCAGACAATGTGTCTTTTCCTCCCTCAACTTAGTTTGCTTATTTGATTATTGATGTATTTAGACTTATTTCTATCATCTGAATTCTTGCTTTCTATTTTCCCCACTTTTTCCTATGCTGTCATTTTTTTTCTTTCATTCTTCTTCTTTTTTTCCCTCCTAAATGATGGAGATATTTTTGTTATTTTGGCTTTTCTTATTCCACACTCCATCAACACCCACCCTGCATTTATAATTTCTGTGCTTTTTTTTTTTTCAATTCTTTTAGAGCGGAAGCTTGAAAGGTTAACATGCACAGCTATCTTAGCAGTGAAATTATCTCCTTCCCTCCCCAACAAAACAGATTCCAGAATACTTTCATTCCAATCACGTCCCTCTTGACTTACATGATGTCACTGATATTTTAAGTAAAACTGTTTGAGGACCACAGTTATACACCACCACTGCTACTACTACTACTATTTTGGGATTGTTAGGCATTCCTACATATTTCTAATTTGTTTGTTGAACATTCCTTCTTGGAATCATGATTCTATGGAATCATATTCCTTATTCCTAAAAATAAATCCTTTATAAGTTTCTTTGCAGGTGTATAGTAAATTCTCTTTGCTTTTGCTCATCTTATTAATCTTGCCTCATGTTTTGCTAGGTACACTATGTACTTTTGTTGTCACTCAGCACAGTGAAGGTGTTCCTTGTGCTCCTCTGGCTTCCGTTGCAGCTGCTAAGAACTCTCATCCTACACATGCATTGTCTTCATAGAGAATCTGTTTTTGTCTCTCTGGTTGGCTATGTATTTATTTGTTTGTTTGTCTATTTCAACAGAACAGGAATTTATTTTTTATTTGTTTTTTAAATTAACATATAATGTATTATTTGTTTCAGGGGTACAAGTCTGTGACTCATCAGTCTCACACAGTTCACTCTCTCTGGTTATTTAAAAAATCACTTTATTTTTTTTTTTAAAGATTTTATTTATTTATTTGACAGAGAGAAACACAGCCAGAGAGGGAACACAAGCAGAGGGACTGAGAGGGGGAGAAGCAGGCTTCCCGCCAAGCAGAAAGCCCGATGTGGGACTCAATCCCGGGTCTCCAGGATCATGACCTGAGCCGAAGGCAGTTGCTTAACCAACTGAGCCACCCAGGCGCCCCTAAAAAATCACTCTAGACTGCAGGTCCAAGTATAGCTTTCTCTTTATTTGAACTGCTTGTACTCACAGATACCTTTTAGTAGTTCTGGAAAATTCCCACTCACTATAAAGATGCCTCACTTCCAATTTTCTCTATCATCTCCTTCCGATAGTCTAATTAGACACATTCCCAATATCTTAACTCTCTCTCAGTTTTTCTCTTTTTCCTTGTGTGCTGGGTTCTGGATAATTTCTTCAGCTCTCTCTTCTAGTTCACTAAATCTCTCTTTAGCTGGCTCTAATTTACTGCTTAACATGTTCATTTTATTTGCAATTTCAATAATTATGTTTTCACTTCTAAAAGTACTATTTGATCCAAATAAGTCTACTTGCCTTTGAGAATCTCTTGTTCCTCCATCCTTTTAATTTTCCTTTATTTTGTACACATGATAAAAATATATATGTTTTATATCTGATGAGTGTAATACCTGAAGTCTTTGAGATTTAAATCTATAGTTTCTGCTCTTTCTCTTGGTGGCTTATTTCCCTGTGTATTAAGGGATTAATGAATGAGAACTCATTTTTCTTGAAACTTAAAGAATTCATTGAAGTTTTTCTTGGTTTTGAAAGTATTCTTCTAGATCAGATTTCTGTTTATTTCTGCCAGGTGCCTGTCACATTTTCTTTTTCTCTTCTTTTTTTTTTTTTTTATGTTTCTGTCCCACACATAAAATTTCAGCTCAGATAATATGAGCACAAACTTGAAATTAGAAATTCTCAAGGGAATCTCTCTCTTATTTTACCTAAAGCCAAGGATAAAACATATAACAATCTCTATCATCTTCTTCTATAGATGTTCTTATACTTGTTATCCACTGAGGATATCACTCTCCTGGATCCTACCTTTTGGCAAGGATCTTTTAATTGTATCTCTTGGGACTGGGACCCCAAATTCCCATGCATTGCCTTTCAATAGAATGGCTATACATACGGTTTGCCTGACTTTGATTTAGGCCTAATGTTCCAGTGTCACTAATAACAGCATTTCTTCGTTTGAATTCTATAGTAAATTACATAGTTAACTACTTTTAAGTCCGGCCTCTAGTTCCCAGGGATCTGTAAATACCCAGCAAATGTCAGATCCAGCTGCTTTTTGCTTATCCTTCTGGATCCATACTTTATCATTATTTCTGGCCTCTGCTTAATCATTTACTTTATGGACCGACCAACTATGCTTTCAAATCATTAAGTCTTTTTTTTTTTTAATCCCATACTTTTCGGTGTTCTATACAGGGTTGATTTTTGTTTTCCTCACCTTTAAGCTTCTAGTTCATGACAGATTTAGAAATATTCCAGAGTATGTTATGTATTTTCCTATGACTAAGAAATACAGGACATAGCAAAGGAACTACATAAATTGTCGATTGAAAGAATCAACGATGGAAGTACTTCTGTTTTAAACACTTTCTAACATTTTCTAATGAACTTTAAGTGCAGTAAAGCAAAAACAAAAACGAAAACAAGTTCTTTCTTTTTGACTATGTGATTTCACTCCTGGAAAGGCATGAACTTTAGACTGTTCATTTCAACACAGTTTATATTTGTGAGAATCTGAAAACAACTAAAGTAATAGGAATGGCTTGGTAACAGAAGAGTAGAAAATTCTATGTGTATTACGACTATAAATATTTGGCAACACACACTCATGGACATAGCTAGAAGCTCCTTGGAAAAGACAGATTATTAGGAAAGCAGGGTTCGGTTTCCTTTCTCCTTTTAAGAAACTTGATTGTTAGTGCAGCGTCACATGGGCAGTGACTATGCAGTTTAAACGACATCATCTCCTTGTGGTTGAGCATGTGCCGACTTCCTGTCTGACACAGCCCGAGAGGCAAACTCACGCGCTGTCAGACAGGCCTCGGTTCAAGTCCTTGTTCTCTCACTTACCAGTGGAGGTCAGTTCCTCATTCCTCCTACTGTAGGTAAAAAATTCTGACACACCCTTTAACTCTGGACTCAGCCAACAGGATATTAGCAGGAAGGACCCAAGCTCTCCTTGTATGCACCAAGACGTCTTCCCCCACCTCGGCTCTGCCATGAGAACCAGCTGGATTGGCCTGCTCATGGGACATGGCAGACACCAGAGGAGTGCCCAAGTGTCCCAGCCACCAACCACTGGATTCAAAGCTGACCACAGACACTTGGCTAAGCCAGTGAAAATCAGACAGCCGGCCAGCCCACCTGCAATTCCTCAGCTACATAAATGGTTGCTGATCGAAGCCACTGTTAGGATAGCTTGTTCTGCAACATTAACTAGGGCAACAGAAAACTCACCCGTGCTGTCCTCTTCATTGGGGGGTGGGGTGGGGCTCAAAGGCCATCAAATATGGGGCCTCCCGATCAGATGGGAGGCCAACAAAGGGGAGGCTGCCTGATGCAGGGGACACTGGGGACACAGGCGGTGAAGGGATTGAGGAACAAAGGCAGAACAAAGAAGATAGAAGTTTCCTGAATACACTGCAGGGAGCAGCGGGCAGGCAGGACCACAGAGCAGAGGCTGTCTGCCAGGGGGCAGCGGTGGGGGGTTGTAGTCGAGGGGAAAGGTGAGGAGGTATGGGGAGGGATGGAAGTTTCCTGCTTTGGTTCCTGGGTCCGGCTGTCATAACCCATTGGCCAGCTAGGGTCATTGAGGTGGGTCTCCTAATGGCCCTGTTTGTATTCACCCGGGGGTTCGGGGGGTCCACTGTGGGCCCTTCTACCTTATTCGGGTTTCCATGGTTCGAGCTGGTTACTTCTAGGCCCTACCACTGTGTCTGGTACCTAGAGACCAAAGATGAAGCTTTTTTGTCACCGTCACTGCTGCATGAGGTGGACTGAGACACGCAGGCTGGTGCCTCCCCCCACTCACGGCCACGGCACCTGGCCGGCATGTTCACATGCTTTCCTCACCATGTCTCTCCTCCGGCCATGAACGACTTGAACGTAGGGAGGACACTATTCTATTTATGACACCTGGCATGGGGGAGATCCTCCATAAATGTTTTCATTTCAATTAAATGGCTAGATCCGGGGAGCTGATATGAACCCAAACAGCTGGCAGCAGCTGGCAAGAAGAGGAACCAGGCCCGCTGGTTCTTAGGCAGGGAGGCCTTACGCTTTCCAGAAAGCCCGAACAAGAGGGACAAAAAACAAAAAAACAAAAAACCCCCCACAAAACCAAAGGAGAAAAGCACATTCTTTCCGCTCTTCTATACCCTTATCTCTCTCCGCACACCACACACAAAACTCAGAGCCATTCATTCCCTGAAAGAGCCCTCCCCAGCCGGCTCCCTTGAGAGCCCACCGCAGCCTGGCCTTCCTCTACCTTCAGATCAGACACATCCCTGTAGCACTGCTCAGAGCGGGTGTGGTCCGACAGCTGCACGTTCCAGAAGCAGGGGAGCTGATACACAAGGAAGGGGTTCTGTTTGATGACAGCGTTGAAAATATCCTGGGAGAGAAGAGCCAGACACAGTCAAGTGAGTCGCGTGGATCTCATGATGCCAACTCTCGAGGCACAGAGCACCTCCTGGGCAAGGGGCTCTCTTGAGCCTCCTGCTGGGGACACAGGCTGGCTCACACTGCGGGCATTCCCCTGGCATCCGCTATCTCTAGAACCCAGCCGCTGTGTTTGGACAGCGACGGGGGAACGCCCCACGCTGACCTGATGCCCATGGGCTCTACTGGTCCCCAGAAGGTGCCACCAGGCAAGCGGATGTGGGAGCAGACAGCGAGTGTCTTTCCCTCCCGAGCTGGCACATGTTAAATGAAGCCACTTTTCTGCCCCTCTTCCCACCTCATCGAGGAGCCCTGTGTCATCCATCCCAAGCCTCCGGGAGAGGAAACTGCATGACGACAAGTAGCTCTGCTCCTTCAGGGGCTGAGACAAATTACAGATCCTGTTTCAGCAGCACTTCCTGGGGCTTTTGGCGGCTTCGATGATGGATGCATCTTGTTTTCCACAGGCCACAGTGCCTGAGTATATACTTCCACCTCCAGATCCAACTCCGACTTTTCCAGGGAGGCTTCCCTTCTTTCAGGCTTTTCTCCAAGCTCTTGCTGCACCAGGCCATACTTATTAACTAGCTGCTGACAGGTGGTGCCGGGAGGTGAATTGTGTGCCTTCGTGGGAGGAGACGGACATGGCCATACAAATACTAGCTTTGGGGGACACACTGGAGTCATTGTGACCTGACTTAAAATATGATGATGGAGGACGATTTTCCCCTCAGGTTTAAAACAGCTACCTGGGTGATTTTTTTAACTCATTCATTATACCAGATCTCCCGTTTGAAAAAGGAAATTAGTTTCTGGCTGCTTGGGAATTGCTGAATAATAACAATGCTAAAAAAGAAAATAGCAAAATAACCCTATAAAGTTTCTTGCTTCCTCCGTATTGGAAGACTTGGCAAAAATACAATGATCATACCATTGGACATGGGGCAAAAACATGGGAGTGGGCTTGCTTTTTGGGTGAATAGGAAAGGATAAAACTGCAGAGGACCCAGAGAAGTTGTCTCCATTCCAACATGGCCACCTATACCCCAGGGAACTCAAAGTCTAAATGTGTGATCCTGGCAGAGCCAAGGTCAAAGCCTCGGGCACCTGCATTTCCTAGCAAAAATGAGACAGGGGACTTGGATTATTTTGTTTTAAGGGTTTGGTGGAGTGCATAGACTTTTTCAGATTGCCTGGATTAGAAGCTGATTATTCCAGCCAGGAATTTAAATTTGTCCCTTCCATTTAAATGCATTTCCCTTGAGGATAAGGTCATAGCACAGATCCTCAAGAAAAGGTGTTGCTATAAATGTGAGAAAAGCAAAATGAAATCGAGTCTGGGAAGTAGGCTGTAGTTTTCGGGGTCACAAGGAGCAGGAGTTACACACCCCACACCCAGATGGAGATGGTGACCTCCTCTTAGCACATTTTGTTGTCATTTACTTATCGGTCTACCTCAATAATCTATGAGCTCTCTGAGGCCAAGGACTGCATCCTTCAGTCATCTCTGCAAATTGTTCTGAACATCGTCCCTGGCACCCAGTGCATCTGAACGGACAGATGAATTCACAATCAAGCTCGGCTGTTGTCTTAGACAGGCAAGCACGAGGCAGATCGACCCCAGGGCACAGTTATACAATTGGTGGGAAAATCATCCAGACCCATCAACTTTCAGACTTCTTTGAGAAATAATGCAAGGGTGCTCAGGAATAACTCTACCTTCTAGCCTGGCCACTCACCTGGTCAGCTAAGGAGGTGGACAGCATGCCCATCAGCTCCCTCTCTGCGGTCAGCCTCCACATCTGCTCCCACTTCATCTTCCGTAGCTTATCCAGAAGCAGCAGGATCACTCCTGGGCAACAGCAGAGGGTGGAGGAGGGAAAAGCAACAGTGAGACGCAGAGCCAGCCACACACCTGTCCACAGTTTGGAGATGAACCTACCTGGGGTCCATCCCAGACTCTGCAACATTCTCATTGTATGGAGAACGTTACAACTCCTCGAAGGCTATTGCAAACACTAAGTGAGATGGGCAAAACAGCCTAGCACTTTCTGAAGATGGGATGGTGGGGATGGTCACGCAGCCACGTGAAATGAATGTACCCAATGCTTCTGAACCATACACTTAAAGATGGTTAAAAGAGTACATTTATGTCCTGCATATCTGGTCACACCGTTTTAAAAAGAGCCTAATACTGCACCTGATATGTACTCCATTCCCTACAGGCATTAAGTTCCTATTTTTTTTTCCCCAAAGAGAGGACAACCTACCTAGGTTTAGCTGATGGAAGGTGTTTGCAAAATCTATGCCGTTTAGCTTTATAGATAAAAAGCAGCTCCCCTGCAATTTTATTCTCGGCAAATCTGGCCAATTGGCTTTGCATTTGTGGACAAGAATATGAGCTTGTTCAGTGTTCCTGATTTCCAAAGTCTTCTCTGGTCCTCACAACCAACACGGATGTAAAACCTATGGTGAAGGCAGTGCTGACGCTGGTCTTGAAAATGAGCTCCATTTCTGTTCTATTTTGTTTTGTTAGTTTTCATGCAGAGGGACCTGGGTCCATGGAGGGGGTGCTGTATAGTGAGAGAAACTGTTACTGTATATCCTTCTGTCATTTTTAAAAATGTTTAAAAAATTCCAAAATTTATTACTCAGGCAGAAATTAACTAATGAACGTCTAAAAAGAAAAGCAGATTTTGGCTCTGCTGGATGACTCAGAAGCATGTCCATGCCCAGGGTGGTGAGAGCCTGCAGAGAATGCCCAGAGCAGGGAACATGAGGACCAAGAGAATTTCCCTGTAGACCACTGCAGTTAATTTGGTGGATGGAATCATAGCACCCATGGGCCCCCGAATCAATCCCGCCCAGGATGCTTAGCTCAGCAGATTGGCCGTTAGAAAAAAACTTCAGGCAGTTAACGAATGATCCTAGTTGATACCTAGTACACACACCGCTAACATTTTGGAAAGAACCCGAGTCCCCAGATCACACATAAATGTCAACTCTGAGACTTTTTAAAAACCGATTCCAGTGCTACGTATTTGGAGAAAAAAATAAAGTTACCATTCTGTCCAAGGTGCTTGGTCCGGTAAAGTTGAAATTAAAAAAATGTACACAGTAATGGTAAGCATGGGGTGATACACAGATCTGAACCCCTAAGTCAAAAGATCAAATTACCTCTTTTGCTTATCTCCTTTGCGGTTTGCTAGGCTGGGCACACGTCTTTTCACTTAACGTGCACAAGATCACTACAGGCTGGGTGTCGCCGTCCTTATTTTACAGGTGGGGAAACTGAGGGGCTGAGTCAGATACTTGAACAATTCACAGTATCCTAGAAGCTCTAGCAGATTCGAACTCATATTGGCCTGGCTCCAAAGCCACTGCCTGTTCATCTACACCACACAGATCGGAGTGCCAGCACTGGAGCCCTGTGACTCAGCCCAAGACTTTTTCCTTTTGTCACTTTTGGTTTCCCTATGTGTAAAATGAGAAAAATGCTACGTGCCCTGTGCAACTCAGAAAGCTGTTACGCCCCCTAGTGTTAGTCTCGCAAATGTTTGACAACAGGCTCTCCATGGGGGAAAAAACGAAAACCTGATGGTAGCTTTTGCTGATTACCATAGTGTAAATACTCCCCATACGGCTCATCTCAAGCTATGATGTCCCAACATGCAGCTGGGTAGAAATGCACACAATGCACGGCCCCCCACCCACCCCGGCAAGTCCGTGCAAGCTAGCTGTAGCACACCACTGTCACTGCCCAGGGAAACAGTTTCAGAAATAGTGAAATTCACCTAAGCATGCTACTTGCTTCTTTTGGGGAGAAAAAAAAGAAAAATTTACAAAGTTACAAACCAAGAGAATTCATCCCAGTCAAATATGTAAAAGAATTTCCTTAAATCTTACTGCAGAAACTAAATCTAATTAGGTTGGAGAGATGCTCTCACGTACAGAGAAAATGGAGGGTGTGAGAAGCCATAAACAATGATGGAAGATATTATGCATACTTTGAAGTCTCTAGAATGTCGACAGATCTATCAGTTTCAGGGGAGAGTTGATGCTTATAAATGGTGTGAAGACTCGGCAAGTCCTCTGTGGCTGACGTGATCCCACCCCATGTCCCAGACTCCTTGAACAGAGGCAGGTGTCTAGAACAGAAGTCTACATGCAGAAACGCAGCTGGCATTATTCTCCTGGATCGCCAGCCTTTTCCGTTGTGTGATGTTCATTTTTAAAGGCAGGAACTCCTTCAAACTAACAGAAAAGTCTCGAAACTAAAATGACAAATACCCACCACCCAGTTTAATAAATGAGAGTAATATATTGCCACATTTGCTGTGAATTATACAACATGACAGATGAGTCAAAAGCTCCTTCATCTTACTCGGTCTCTCCCTTTCCCATGGGAGGTAGTAACCACTACCCGAGGCGGCGGGGTTTCACTTCCCCGCATGCGTTTATAGTTTTATTCTCTCCATATGTATCAATCAACAATCTATGGGGCTTTGTCTGAGAGTGCCTACCTTCCATTCTAATTTCCCCTCTCACCCAATGTTATGTCTTTAAGATGTAAAGACCAGTGAAAATTTCTATATCTAGTCTATTCACTGCTATCACTTTACTCATTGTATGACTAGACCACAAATGATTTGTTTATTTCCCAACCCAAAGACATTTTGGCTGCTTCCTGTTTCTCCTATTATAAGTAATGCTGCAACAGACATCCTAATCCTGATCCGTGGGGCACACATCTGAGAACGTGGCCGGGGTCCAGCCTCCAGAGCTATAAGGATTGCCGTATTGAAGGAGCCGTTTGCCCCAAAACATCTTGAACTTCATCTTCCTCCTCCCTTACATTCAGACCTTCATGGTGTCCTATGGATTCTACATGTGAAGCGGCTTTTGCGTCTCTTCCTTTACTGACTCATCCAGTAGTTATTTATTGAGCACCTATGTGATGCAAACTGAAATAGACTTGTGTGTGTTATTTGTCTCTACTTTTCCTGATTTCATGGGTTTCATTCAAAATATTAATTCAACATATGTTAACTGGATGGAGAACATTCAGTCTTGGCCAGGTGCATCCGTGGAAGACATGCAAACCATCATGATTCAGGTACACACTGAGGACATGCACTGTGCATTAAGGGAACGCGGGAGTGAGGCCTCAGTCGCCAGGACCCTGGGCGAGATCCCAGGCCAGGCAGACAAGGCAGGGATGTCTGAAGAGACACAGACAAAGGTAGAGCGGCATGACGGGGCATGTGGGAAATGGGGTGTGTGATGGCAGGATGGGTGAAATAGAGCTCTGTGGGGCAAACATCAGGAAGTGCCCCCGAGCAAGTAAGCAGGGAATGCATGAGGAAGGGCTCGCATCTGTGCAAAAGAGACACTTTCATGGGACGCCTGGGTGGCTCGGTTGGTTAAGCGACTGCCTTCGGCTCAGGTCGTGATCCCGGAGACCCGGGATCGAGTCCCACATCGGGCTCCCTGCTCGGCAGGAAGCCTGCTTCTCCCTCTCTCACTCCCCCTGCTTGTGTTCCCTCTCTCGCTGTGTTTCTCGCTGTCAAATAAATAAAATCTTTAAAAAAAAAAAAAAAAAGAGACACTTTCCAAGCATTTTCGTGTCACTTCTTACACAGAAAATGATATTCTTCTAACTTGCTTGTGGCTGCAAGGGCTCATCCAGGGGTCTGGCTGCCCCAGGCCCTATTCAAGGGCCCCCATGGCTGAAGGATCACCATTTTGGCACATCTGTCACCTATGTGTGCTACACAGGTTAGAAAGTCCTGCCCAGGATACCTGGGAACTAGTGAAGGATTCTGAGCAAGGGAATGACCACAACAGAGTCTGCTTTGGAAAAGCCAACTAAAATGTCGTTCTATCAGGTCACTTCACATGTTCAGAGGCCTCTCGGATCTTAGGTAGTCTGAAGAACAAGCTGCATTCCTTAGCCGGGCACACCAGCCTCACGTGCCACGATTTACCTTTTTTCCTTCCAGCAAAACTGACACAATGGCACTTTGCCATTTCACTATCTCTTTCTCTGCAGTCTTGACAAGTGTGTGTGCAGTTTGGTTTTCTCTTTAGAATCCCAGCATGTTGACTAAATATACTACTGTCCATTCCCTGATTCAATCGGAATCCAAAACAAAACAAAAAAATTCATGAGCAAATACGTCACAAAGCTTATGAACTCCGCTGTCAGCTTCTGTATTCAAGAGATTCCACGTTTATCCTCCTCTGACTCCACAACATCCTCAGAAAGGACACAGGATGCTCATTATTATTGCTTTTGGGCAGCTGCAGGAAGTGAATTGCTAAGAAGGTGACTCTCCAAGGTCATGGTTGGTGCCTCCCACTGCCCCGTCTGGGAAAGGGTCTTCATCCTTTAATGTTAGAACGCAGGAAGACTGCGTCCTCCCTGTGCCAGTAGGATCTATTTCATTTTTAAGTTATCTACATACCCCGTGTGGGGCTTGAACTTATAACCCCAAGACCAAGAGTTGCATGAGCTACTGACGGAGCCAGCCAGTGCCCCATCTCGATGTTCTGAAGGACCGCCTCGTGGTGAGCATGAATGCCAAACGTGTACTTGCCGACGCAGGCCAGCATGAACTCGGGGGGATCAGCGCACCCAGGACCTACCACCTGGCCAGACGTGAGCTTCTCTTGACATAGCAAACTGACTAGTGGAGCACCTGCCCAGTCTCTAATCATGCATTCAGAAGTTATTTCTTCTAGAATTCAGGTACAGGTGTGTTTTGAGCACCCCCTATTATTCACTGGGTTAGCTGGTGACTTCGCAGTTTGTAAAACACAGCCCCTGCTCTTAGGGAGCAAGGCCTGATGGGGGAAGGGAGATGGGTAACCCAGAAAATACAAAAATTGTTACAGATACACAATGGGGTAGGAAGCATGGGAGGCAGTACCAGGAAACAGACTGTGATCGGAGTACAGAGGGAAGCATTAGGGAAAAGCTTCCTGAAGTAAATGATATCTGACCTAAAAGCTAAAGGCTGCAGAGGATTGCCCACGTGAAGGTCAGGCCAGACATGCCCGTCCCTTCAGGGCTGCAAATGCCTATCAGGCAGCAAAGACTTTCTACGATGTCTGAGCAGCAGACCTTAAAAGGTAATGACCCATTTCCTCTCTTCGCCCAAAAGATGAAAATTAAAAAGTGGCCACATAAACTTGTCCAGCATGGGTGAAAACGTTTCTCTTTGCTCATGCATCTGTAATTAACCACAGGTTATTTGTGCAATAAATATCCCCATGTTCTCGTGCTGAGGCTGCAGAATTGGTTTCTGGGAACCCAGGTGTTTCTGTAACTATCACAGAAGCGGAAGGCATATGTGATGTGGATACGCCACGTTTTTCCAAGTGGACTTGAAAACAGAAGCTCTGGGTTCGAGTTCTGACATTATCTCTTACCAGTAATACCTCCTGAGAAAAGTCACTGGGATTCTGAGCCCCAGTTCCTTCTCTGTAATTTGGGGATGATCCCACATTAACTTCGATGTCATTATGAGGACTTTATTTTCATTTTTCATTAAAGATTTTACTTGTTTATTTGACAGAGAGAGAGTGAGAGAGAGGGCACAAGCAGGGGGAGTGGCAGGCAGAGAGAGAAGCAGGCTCCCCGCCGAGCTGGGAGCCCAGTGAAGGACTTGATCCCAGGACCTGAGCTGAAGGCAGGCACCCAGCAGACTGAGCCACCCAGGTGCCCCAATTCTGAGAACTTAAAAAAAAAAAAGTATATCTTTAAAGTATCTGGTATACGCCACGATCCATTCTTTTATACCTCAGAGTAAAAATCCGACAGTATTAAGAAGTATCTAGAACAGGAGGCACACTGCTCAATGTGGCTAAACTGACAAATATTAACTGATAATAAACATGCAAACCCAGTAATTCACTTAGCAGCCTGAATCCACGCGTCTTTCTAAAAATCTTTGGAATCCCCTTGTGTGTGGAATGCCCTGGACACTTACAAATTCAGAACTATCTGCAAATCCATATTCCTTCCCTATCTTCTGTGAGACAGGCAGCTTATGGTGTCACAACCAGCATGATTAGGAGGCCCCTCAGGGTTCTTAAGTGATATGACCCACAAGAAGAAAAAATATAATAAAGGAAAGAAAATCTACCGCAAGTGCTGTGATGGGCATCAAGGATGTTCCTAAGCGGCCGAGGACTCTGTGCACATCGCTAATCACACAGACATACCGGATGAGAGACTCTGCCTGTTTCCTCAAAGGTTAGGCATTTGCACACAGATTGTACAAGAGCCAAAAAACAGCATTTCGGAGGGAAACACAACTCTGCCTGTTTCTTGGCCTCCCTCCTATGATGCTGGGGTGATAGCCTAATTAATGATTGTAAGGGCCTTTGAAAATATGAAGTGGTACATAAAAGCTTATAAACAACAGTTATGGAAACTATACATTTCCTCATTAAGGTGTCTAATTATCACTCGCTCTGCTTGCGTAATTCCCACTGGAATGAGTACAAATTATGCGCATGCACCCGTGTGGGAGCCAGCTTTTTAAGTGGCTACTGGTTGAGATGATGCAAACGGCTCCTTCTGAGATAGGATCCTTTCGAGCTGAAAGGACACAGATTTGGCTTTGCAATGCTTGCCCCCAGTCAGACTCTGATGCTAACTAAGCCCTCCGGCTGTCAGGGGGATGGTGGTGCCAATTTGGCCTTTGCCTATAGCATTTGCTGCTGTGCGATCCACCCATTTCCATACTTGCTCTTGGGGGTCTGGAGCATGGGGCCCAGCCCTTTGCCCTGGAGGCCAGTGCTCTCTACACAGGAAGCATGCCTTTGCTGTGACAGGGACTCCCAAGGGAGCTGGCTGGGAGGCATGGGGCTGGCGGGGCTTTACCTTCAGCTGCTGTGCAGGGAGCATAACGGACTGGCACTAAATAAATCTATGAATAAATAAATTAAAGATCAAAGGTTTCCCCTGTGAACATCTGGTCCCGTGGTAGGGCATTTCATCTGCAGATTAGAGGGCAATGTTTCCGTTTTCCACGCTGAATATGTAGCAGTGGCTTGGGAGCCAAGACGGCAGGGCAAGAGAGGTGGGCGTCTACGGAGAGCGGAGGGGGAAAAGAATGCTTTCGAAGATGAGCCAGATAGTGGTTCTTACCACAGGAGAAGAGATGAAAGATGGTGACAGTGTTGGTAACATCTGCCATTTCTCAAGCAACTCTTCCCTTCCTGAAAGGCCCTCCAAATCCGAGGACAAATCTGCAAGGTGGACAGAATGATCCCCATCTTACAGATGAAGAGACGAGGCTCATGCAAGCTAGTGAGGGGCAAAATTAATCTCGCTCTCTGATCTGTGGCCTTTCAACCATGCCACGCTGCCTCCTCGCAGGCTCTAGTAGACCTTAAAAGGTCATGACAAATTCCCCCTCTTCTCCCAAAACACGAAAATTAAATAGTGGTCACATAAAATTGTCTAGTGTGGGTGAAAACGGTGTGTGCATGTGCCCACATCCATGCTGGTGACTAGGTAGGGTTAAACCTGTCGTATCAGTAGCCTCGAGCTCAAACAAGTCAGGTAGCTCTTAGAAAAACAGAAGTACATGCTTGGAGGACTGCGTGGAGACGACAGGCCACCATTGGTCTGCTTGTGTTAAAACTTAATGGGAAGAACCAAGCCATGCATGAAGCCAGGAAAGGAAGGGTTTCTGCACAGGGTGGGGCACGACCAGGTCTGTGGGGGCACGGATGACTGGCTGCCAGCCAAGAGACATGGCAGTCAGCACAGTGCTTCAGAGCTGACATGTTGTCTCTCCCTCCAGTGTGGCATGGAGAGCCTCTTCTCTCTGCGTCTGTCTGAGCCCGCTCAACAAGGTCCTGGGCATGTCATACCAACTCCTGGGGCATTCTTTGGCATTACGGAAGCCTTCTGTTTCAGAGGAAGTCTACCACCATTTTCTTTCTGCGTAACATGTTTCCATTCAAGCTAAAGAGTATGGTTCGAATCTGCTTGGTCAGCGCAGACCCCGGGGCTTCCTTAGTTCAGGAGGAGAAACAGAGGCTGCGTGCCTCCTTCAGATGAGATCAGAGCAGGTTTCAGACTAAACCTCTGTTCCAAAACTCACGGTGACCACACACACGCTAAACCAGTGTGTTACAACAGGTGTATGGGAAACAGGGTTAAGTCAGTAAATTATGTTGAGAACACAGTGGCTCTAAACAGTATTGGCTGTATCAGTGTGCTTGGTGAATCTCCAAGGGGGCTGCTGCATCCAATAGTTCCCAGATTTATTTACCAGGACCTCTTCTCCCCTTTCCCCCAGGAATCTGTAGGATATTGCTTTCCCTTCACCGTGAGTCTGGCTGGCTCCTGTCTGCATTTTTTTTGGCTCTCTACCTCCACTGCAAGGTCCAACACATGAAGATACAAATCTGTTTCCCTAGTTCTTCAGCGTATCCTGTGGATTTGCTGGTTTGAACCAGAAAAACAAAGCCTGGAGTGGGCACTGTGCGTACTTCTAACCCAGCGGCTCTGGGGACCGCGTGGGCTTTCATCCTGGAAACATTCACGAAAATGACCCTCAAAATCGCCACTTTCCTCTCTCCCGCTTTGAAGCACTAGAGCTCTCTTCTCATGTGTGACCCAACAGAAGGTGAGTTTATTAAAAACCACTTAATTTAAAATCCCCCACTGATTTTACCTGGGACTCACTTTTGATCATATAAATTAAAAGCTTCTACTTTTTTGTTTTTTTAAATCTTTTCCTTTCTGAAAGCTCTTGAACAGAGAGAGAAAGAGAAGAAACAGAAGTCCTCCTACCTGAAGTCTGACTTTGCTCGGATTTTTGAAAGTGCACATGGATAGGGAACAAAGGGCCGCTCAGACCTTATAGAAGTCTGGTGGTCATTCGCTCATCCCTTCAATTAGTATTTACTGAGGAACTTCCATGTGCCATGCACCACATAGAGATGGACAGAATGTATTCGGCTGAGGCTGTGATATGGCCATGAACGTAAGGGTCTGGTGGCTGGTGAACATCTCTTAACCAAGACTCGCAGAGCATTTTTATGTTTGTGATTTTACAGGAAGCTTTTAATTGAATGTACCATATATTCTGAAAAGGGCAGAGATCCTACGTGCACAGCTTGATGAATTTTCAGAAGGTTAACTCACCCCTGTAACTAGAGCTCAGGTCAGGAAACAGATCATCACTAACAGATCAGCATGCCCCTTACAACTGCACACATATATGTTCGCTTGCCGTTATCCCCAATTCTGACATCCCGGTGTAGTTTTATCAGTTTCTGAATTTTATATAAATTGAATCATACCCTTCTGATGACTGGCCTTTTGGCTCAATGCCTTGAGAAATGCAGTGACATTATTGCATGTAGGAGTCTGTTCCCTTTAATGCTGTATAATAATCTATAATATGAATGAACTCATCCTCATTATATATGACATCGATGATGGACAGTTGGATTTTTCCAGTTGTGAAAGTTCTAACCATCCTTGATCATGTCTCTTAGCATTGCAGGTGTGAATTTCTGGGTCACAGGGAGTACATATGCTCAGCCCAAGCAGGCCCTGCAAAGTGGTTCCTCCTCTTTACGTTCCCACTCTTAGAATGTGAGTTCTGACCCATTCTCCCAGAAAAACTCCCACAGATAAGGGCCGGCCTCTTTGTGTTTTTGACCTTGTGGGGTAGATACATAGGGGTATCCCATTATGAATTGTAATTTGCATTTTTTAATGACTAATGAAGCTCAATACATTTTCAGAGGCTCACTGCCCATGTGGGTCCCTCCTTTGGGAACTTCCTGTTCAAGTTTTTGTTCATTCTTTTTGTCATTCTCTCATTGTTGGATTGCTTGTCTTTTTCCTGCCGCTCTGCAGAAGTGCTTGGTCTAGTTCTCCCCCCACTTATTTTGGAGATCTACCTGAATATATAACACGGTGTAAGTCTGAGGGGTACGATGGGTTGTGTGATACAGTTATATATCGCGATACAGTTGTTACAGTAGTGTTAGCTAATTCTGCCTTCTTGTCACATAAAATAAGGTCTTTTTTTTTTTTTTACTGCCCACTTCTATTCCTTTTTTAAAGAGTTATTATTTCTTTTAGATAGTGAGTACAAGCAGGAGGTGCAGTGGGAGGGGGAGCGAGAATCTCAAGCCGACTCCATGCTAAGTGTGGAGCCTGACTTAACGACCCTGAGATCATGACCTGAGCTGAAATCAAGAGTCAGATGCTTAACCAACTGGGCCACCCAGCTGCCCCTCTCTGCCCACTTTTTAAGCAAAGGACTGTGGGTCCTTGTCCAGTTCTGCACTGATAGACCCACTGCTCAGAGCTGGCTGGACTTCCCTGGGTGGGCAGTGCTCCCTGCCCATGTTGATAGTTTTGCGGAATCAAAGAATATTAAGCTAGAAGAAACCTCAGAAGGCTATCGAATCCAAGCACCCACCCCATCCTCATCTTGGTGAAGAAACTGAGTCTCAGAAAGGCTAAGTGGCTGGCTCAGACAGAACCACCTAACACAGAGTAAAAAATACTTGAGGCTTCCCAGGACTCCCCTCTTCACCCTGGGCTTTCTCTTTGTCCCCTGCTCCACACCTCTCTCCAACCACTCTCTTTGAACCCCTCCAGTTTTGCCTGGTCCTTTCTAGACTCCTGGGCCAAAATGAGGGGGATAATTCCTGGTCAAATGCACAGACCCTAGGAGACTCTATAGGTGGTCTTCTTAACCAGAGAGCACCTTGCAAATAACAAATAGACGAAGCGCACTGTTATGGGTTGAATTGAGTCCCCCAGAAAGTTATGTCCGAGTCCTACCCCATTACCTATAGGTAGGACCTAGTTGGGAAATAGGCTCTCTGCAGATATAATCAAGTTAAGATGAGCTACACTAAATAGGGATGGGCCCTAGTCCAACGATAAGAAGATGCCCTGATGAGAAGACAGGGAAATGGAGGCAGAGGGAATATCATGTGGAGACTGGGCAGATCTGGAGTGATACAGCCCCAGTAAGGACTGCCTAGTGCTCACAGAGCTGGAGGAGGCAGGGAGAGATGGTTCTTGAGAAACTCAGGAGGGAGTATGGCCCCGCCAATACCTTGGTTTAGACTCTGAGCCTTCAAAACCATGAAAGACTTCATCGGAAGCCACAGTCTGCGGTGCTTGGCTACAGCCGCCCGAGGAAACGGACAGAGCGCCCAGACCCCAAGCCACTCGACCACCAAGCGCCCTGAGCTGCTATCTCAGGCCAAACCTACTAGGGCCATTTTTCAGACGATCATTAAGTTGTAGAAGGTAAGTGACTTTGCCCATTTTAGACAGCAAGTGATAAGAAAAACCCAAGGCAGAAACCATGCTTACTGGTCTCCTGTTTTAGATCTTCTGCCATGCAGAAAAAACCCACCAGGAGACGGAGTGTCTTGTTGGACCAGCTCTGAGACGAGGCCCCCTTTCATGGCCAGGCCACCGGACAGCAGGAGACGAGAGACACTGAACAGAGACCTTCTGACCGGGCCAAGCCACGGTCCCCCCTAGCTCTGCCAGCAACGAGTATTTTCTGAAGCTGCCCATGGGGGAAAGACTACAGAGAATCCAAGAGGTGGGTCTTAAAACCGCCAGTAAGCAACATGGAGCATATTATGATGCTTAGAAAAGCCAGAGCAGATAAAAGAGCCCAGGACAGCATCACAGAGCCTGCCCGGGGAGTCCGGAGCCCCATGACATTTCAGCAGGTATGGAGAAAGAATTAATAGGAGTCAGACCTCGTTGCCATGGAGATTTTAATTTTTTTTCTAATACCAATAATGAGCCTGCCTCTCCCTACCAGAGGCTATCTCATTTGCTTACCAAGAAGGGCGAGACAATGGGACTGGCCAAGCAGTTCTGACCGGCCGAACGCTGTGTGCTAGGTCTGGCTGGATGTTCAGCTAATGGGCTACAGAAAGGGCGAGATGCTTTTTGCAATTTCGAATGGAAACAGAGTGTGACCACGTGGATCGTGCACTGCACCTCTCTTCATGATTCACTCGTTCACATGCTCGAAGACAGGGCGGAGACTGAACCAGTGAGGTCGGGAGGGCCCACAGCCACCTTCGTCACTCTCCTCCCTCTACTCGGAAAGAAGTAGCCCTTCCGGAGTGTTTCTTACCGTCCAGGTGGCTGTCTGCTCTCTCTGTCCACTCCGGCTCTGCTCTCTGCCCTTCTCCAGCCTGAGAGATGCTTCTCTACAGACGGAATGACCTGGGAATCCTGCTGGTGCTTCCTGGATGGAAGCATCGGCCACAGGCAGGAGGGTGGGAGGGAAGAGAGGGAGTCCCCTTCTTAGGCCCTCTCTGGTTTGGGCAGTGTTTCCCACAGGGCCTGTGTCCTCTCCTGCTTCTGCCTCTGCTGGCTGGCGACAGGCCCAGCTCTCACTGTGCCCTGGCAGCATTCTCTCTTCCCTTTGTCTCTTGTGAGGGGCTGAGATGTGTCCCCCCATCACCCCCAAATCCACATGCTCAAGTCCTAACAGGCAGTGCTTCGCCACAGGAACAGAACTGGAGAGAGGATCTTTAAAGAGGTATTAAGTGAAAATCAGATCATTTGGCTGGGCCCTGACCCAGTATGACTGGTGTCTTTCTAAGAAGAGATCGGGACAGGTACAGAGGGTCAATCTAAACACGCAGAGAAGATGGTCGGTGCAGGCCCAGGAGAAAGGCCTCAGAAGAAACCGACTCTGTGGACAACCTGACCATAGACCGCTAGCCTCCAGAATTATAAGAAAACATATGTCTGCAAAGCCAGCCAACCATGGGACTTTGTGATGGCATCCCTGAGAAACTCGCACACACCTCTTGGTCCAGAGGTGGCGACAGCTCGCTGCTTCTGCGAGTCTCTGGTGCCTCAGTATCCCTGTGGGTACCTCCGTGCTGTCCACTCACCCCATGAACAGTCCCTTCACTGGAACACCTTAAAGCACCTGACGAGCCTATTGCATGTATTATAATAAGTTAATTCCCTGGAATGCTCCACACAATTGGGATGATTCTGCTCAGCTTGAAAATAAGGAAACTGAGGCTCAGAGAGGGCATACAGCTAGTTGAGTGACAAAGTTGTGATCTCAACCAAGGTCTAGCTCCAAAGGCACGGGGTGCTGACTCCAGCAGACCTGCAGCGTGCCGAACGAAAGAGCCATCTCCCAGCACCAGAGGCCCACGGAGTGGGAAGGACCCTTGGGCAACATCTATAGAGCAATCTCTTCATCTTCTAGACGAGGAAAGCAAGATTCAGAGAAGCTTGCGCAGTGACGGAAGTAGGGCTTGAGTGCAAGTCTGTTGACTCCAGCTTTAGTGCTTTCTGGTGCTTTCCTGCCCGGAAGCAACGACTCGACTCACAAGCCTCCCACGTGGATTACCGCCAAGCGGGGACTCCAGCATAAGAATGAAGAGTAAGGGTCCCGGCATCAATCCACAGGTTAGCGCCATGGTTACTGGCTCCGCTATGTGACCGGGGGCAAGTGGAGTAACTTCATTACTGCTCTGTGGCTCCATGCATTCTCCTGTAAAACTGGTATATTTGTAATGACTCATAGGACTGTTGTCCTAAAGCACTCACCACAGTGACTAACACACGGCGTAGTCTTTGTTCAATAATGAGCTACTGTTATTACCCAGGGCAGACCCAAGCTAAGTTCTTCCTACTGACCTGTGGGCGCTGGATTTACTGCCCAGAAGCTGACCGATAATAAATGACAACACTGATAACTCACAAAGGTGGCTGGGCCCACTACCAGACCCCTACCAGGCTCCAGGTCCCGGGCTAGGCGTGCCCACTACCTCTAATTCTTACAGAATCCCAGAAAAGTTGGAAGTAACTAGGAAGCTAGTAAGTAAGAGCCCACAGTCAAACCTATTTCAGACGTTTTCCCAGGACGGTTGTTGATGTGATGAAGTCAGATATGACTCATAAGCAAGCTGGCTGCCCAAATCCCCTCACAACCTAGTCTACGCCTGTGGCTTTAAGATCCACAGTCATCAGGTATAGAAAAATCACCGTACGTGCTTTGTGCCACACACTGTGAGCTCTGGAGGGCAGCTGCGTGTGCGACTGTCCCCCGGGTTCCAACAGTTCTGTGACCCACAGCAGGTCTGCCCAAGATAGGTCTAATGATCTGCCATGGTGTTGCGCTGAACCCGGGAGAGTTGCATTTCAACCAGTAGAGCGCCTTGAGCAGCGGAGGGACCAGACATGGCCCCTCTGTTAATGGGAATCCCTGTTACACTGAAGCCGACTTCGAGGGCGCATTTTAACTGCCTGAGCGGTTCCTGCATAACCACACTTCTAGAAGGATCTGGGTTTGCCCAGGTCCTGGCAGTGCAGCACTGTAAAGACATGAGGGTCTGAGATGCAGGTTAATTCTGTTTTCCACATAAGCTAGGGCATGTTCGCTAATTTCTGTGAACGTCTCTTTACTAGTCTATAAAATGGTTTATGGCGATATTACGTTTATTTTTTTTGTTCAACCGCTGTCTGTTGAGAGTCTATGTACCCGAACCCATTCTGATAATAGAAGTCACTGTCCTCATGGAGCCTATATGCTAAGAGAAAAGACAATAAACAAGGCTGGACATACAGTGTGCTGTCTGATGATAACAACAGAGCAGGATGGGAGATCAGGAACGCTCGGGAGGGGGATCTGTTGAAATTTTAAAAGGATGGTCTCTGCAAAGGCTTCTCTTCAGAAGCTGCTATTTAAGCAAAGACCTGCAGGAGGCCAGGGAGCACTGCATGCTGATATGGGGGAAGCAATCAGGCAGAAGCAGCTACAAATGCAAAGACCCGGAGCGAGATGATCTACTACAGAAACAGCAAGGAGTGCCTGCCTCCCGGGCTGCTGTGACAGCTAAACAAGATAATAATCCATTCAAAATACCACATCCATAACAAGTGCTCAATAAACGTGAGCCAGCACTATTAACATTATTCCCATGGCCGCACAAAGGCCCGTATCTACGGCAAAGCGACTCCAGCCGGCGGAAAGCCACGGTAACCCTTTGGGGAGTGAACCCGCGCTAATGAATGAGTCTATCTATTCTCCGCCAGTTTGATGTGGGCAGACCCACAGGCTGTCCTGTTCATGGGAGAGGATTTCCTATAAATTGGATTAGCGGGGTGCGCACTGAATGCTGGGGGAGAAAGAAGAGAGAACTTAATCCAACTTTGTTGTGATGCCAATCACTTAAAAAAAAAAAAGGGTGCAAAATCACCCTGGTCCAAGCTTTCGGGCAAGAATTATGAATGTCCTTCCCTTGATAATGTTTCCAGCGTTCGATGAAACAGAAAGAAGGAAGGAGTGCATTATCCTCCTAAGGATCTGTTTAATGCTGGGTGAAACTTCTCTCTGGAAATGAATTCCTGGCTTCTGCTAAGGGGGGTAGGGGGAGGTGTAGGAAAAGCTGTACCTGTGGGCGATTACCTGGGGGGATTCTCGGAGATAACCGAGGAGGACCACCAGTGCATGGGCTTTGTTTTGGGAGGGTGGGGATCAGCACGCATGCCTTTTAAGGGTGGGCAGTCATCCTAAGCTATGCTTTCAGAGACCCTTAAATTGGAATTTCATGTAATTTGCATATGCCACAAAATGCATTCATCTTTCATTGGTTCCCTCAGTTATTTAAAAATGTAAAAACAAAACATTGCTGGTTCAGACAGACCAAAACAGGTGGTGGGCAGGCATCTCTCCCTGCTGCACCCCGCTAAACATCAGGCAGAAACCTGCCTGTCCCAGTAAGATTAAGAAATAAACGTTTCCTCACTATATTCTCCTGGCCACTCGAATTTAAGCCTAGGTTTGCTGAAGACAAGGGCCGTGTTTTCTCCTTTTGTTGCCTCGGTGGAGCATAGCTGAAGACAAGCTTGTCTGCTCCGGGTGGGGCGCCAGGACCACGCTGCACACACGTGAGCCCCATAAACAGAGCCTGCCCCAGAGCAGCAGCTACGTCCGCCGAGAGACAGGTAATTTCTCTGGGGTAATTGTCTGAGCAGAGATGGCCTTCACGTGAAGCAGTCCCCCAGGGCCCTGGTACCCAGTTCTGGATCTTCTGTGCCATTCTGATTCAAATACATCTGACCTGCTGGGGGGAAATGTCAATTATGCGACATCTGGCTAACGAGGGCTCCGGAGCACATGCGGGACGGGAAGACCGGGAGGCTAGTCCCTCTATCTCATGTCACTGGCATCTTTGCTGGGATCTGTCTGTCCCAGGGAAGGTACAGGGTAATGGGTCATCAACCAGACGACAACAGGGATGCAAATAAAACACTGGGAGTGCATCTCGGTGCCCCCTCTTCCCTGTAGTCCAAGAGCTTTCTCCATCAGGCCCCTAGGCATTATAATCTTTTGTAAATGTTTCTAGGTTTTTTAAATATTTAACTTTATTGAGAAACTGACAAGTAATTGCATGTACTTAAGGCATTTGGTGTGATGATATTCACACACACTGTAGAATGATGACGAAGATCAAGATAATTAGCATATCCATCATCTCACACCGTTAACACAGGTAACTCTCTGAGGGTCCCACATCAGAGGTTCTAACTGGTTTGAGGTGAGCCCTGGTGAATAACAGTGCAGACCTTATAAAGGTGAGAATATAGTGAGAATGAAATGAGATAAACCCATGACATGCACTCAGCCCGGGGCTCGGCACAGACTAAATGCTCAACGAACATTAGCGGGCGATCCTAACCCAACACCTGTGCCTCGAGACATGGATTGCACCAGAGTATACGACGGTCTGCAGCTGGCTTGACCTCTGTATTAGGGAAGGGGTTGGACCATCGCCCTGGGCACTGCTCTATCAATCTCAAGCATTGAAGGCCAGAGAAGAGACTGGAAAGCAGGCTCAAGCATGGGGCTCTGTTGTTCACTGACTCTGCTAACTTCTGCAGTCAATTAGCCTCTGGGTACCTCCACTGGCTCCCCTTAAAACGGGGATTACGTGAGCTAGCATAATGAAAGCCTGAGTTGACCCTAAGAGGTGGGTACATGCACTTGAGAGGCTTCAAGGAAATCAGACACCTCCCACCATAAATATGTGTCCAGGGAAACCGTGCACTGAGTGAATGCTAGATTATTTTCTTTATGGCAGGGACATTTAGGATCCTATCCCCCCTTCCGTCCCTTCCTCTACAAACTAAACAGCACAGGTATCTGGGTCATAGCTCCTGCTAGTTCTTGCTAAGACCTGAGTGAGGGACATAGGAAGATGTGATGTTCCGTAGGCCGCCAGAGCAGGGCAGAAACATTTTCAGAAAATGACAGGTCAACACACTCAGCCCCGGTGGGGAAATGCCAGAGCCAGTCACAGTGACCCACAATAAGGAAAGGGCACTGCTTCACTGGGCCCCGGGTTTGTGATTCACGGCTTCAAAGTCCAAGCTGGACCTCTTAGTTGGAGACCATCTGCCTGAATTTTAAAAAGCTACAATTAGATTTTGGATTCGGTGGCTCAGGCGGCTGTAATGGAATGCCAGACTGAGCGGCTCAAGCCACGGACGTTTATTTTCTCACAGCTCTGGAGGCTAGAAGTCTAAGATCCAGGCAGGGCTGCTGGCAAGATTGCTTCCTGGGGAGGGCTCTCTCCCTGGCTCTTAGAAGACTTCTTTTTCATGGTGTTCTCCCATGAAAGGTGGAAGATGGGGGGGGGGTGCTAGAGCATGAGCCCTCTGGTGTCTGCTAGAGCACTAATCCTGGCATGAGGGCCCCACCCTCTTCACTTCATCTGAACCTCATTATCTCTCAAAAGCGCCAACTCCGAATCCCATCACATGAGGTTAAGGCTTCAACAGATTAATTTGGGGAGAGGATACATTCAACCCACAGCAAGTTCCTATTAAGTAGCTACTCTGCAAGATACTCATTCTTCTCCAAAATACTGACTGTGTACCTGGCATAGAAAATAAGGCACACATGGGGTGCCTGGGTGGCTCAGTTGGTTAAGCGACTGCCTTCGGCTCAGGTCATGATCCTGGAGACCCAGGATCGAGTCCCACATCGGGCTCCCTGTTCAGCGGGAAGCCAGCTTCTCCCTCTCACACTCACCCTGCTTGTGTTCCCTCTCTAGCTGTGTTTCTCTGTCAAATAAATAAAAGTCCTGGGGTAGAGTCCCATATCAGACTCCCCACTTGGCGGGAAGCCTACTTCTCCCTCTCTCACTCCCTCTGCTTGTGCTCCCTCTCTGGCTGTGTTTCTCTCTGTCAAACAAATAAAATCTTTAAAAAAAAAAAAAAAAAGAAAAGAAGGCACACATACGGGTTCGATTTTTTACAAGCTCACTTTTAAAAACGGAAAAACTTTAGCTCCAATTTCACCTGACCAATATTTTTAGCATTTTCTAATCTGTAAAAACTTAAAATGTCTATAAATGTTTGATACAGCAGTACCACTTCTTAAAACCCATCATGTCTACTTACTTGCATAAACAAATGAGATAAATATAAAGGATGTTTATGTGCGATGTTGTTTGTAAATGGGGGGAGGAGCCTAGCACCTAAAATACCAAGAAGGAAACGAGATAAATTATGCCACATTCATCAAATGGAAAAACCATGCAGCTCTTCAAAAGAAAACACAACTTTATGTACCAAAGCAGAAAGATACCTGGCATCGTATTTTCAAGTAGGTAGAGCACCTGACAATTAAAAAGAAGGTGCATGCATAAAAAGAAATAATTACGCAGGCAGGAGGCGGAGAGTCACAAATCCATTGCAAACTGCTAACGGTGTTTAACTCTGGGGAATGTGATGGGGAGACGGGGTTTCTATGTTACTATTTCTCAGAGGGATGCACCCTGCTGAGAAGCACTTGGCCACTGCATCTCCGGAAGAGCTCTGATTTTTAGCCTTTGCCCATTTGCATGGTGTTAAGTACCCCGTGGTGGCAGATCTCAAGCAATGACCGCAGTGGCACGGATGGAGTGGGGAAGAGACAGGTGAGGGCATATCCCGATACGGGTCTCCTCCACTGTCTCAACAGAGCAGATGCAAATAACCTTCCCAACACGCGTAATAGTAAACTGATTAGGAAGTGATGAGTTTTGAGTACTTACTACTTTTTAAAAAATAACTGATCTAACAACAGCAGTTGTGCCTAACAACCAGATCTGGTTATTTCCTGAAAATTTAACCATAGGCTCTCCCAAGCCACGGCTCTGGCACATGAGGGCATCCCTATGTGATTGGTCCTTTACAACAAACGTGGATATGCATGGTTGTCTGAGTTTGTTTTTTTGTTTTTGTTTTTTTTTTGACACGAAGTTTAAAATAAAAACAGAGGGATTTGATTCTTTGGCAGTAATCTAGCACCTGGCAGAGGCCGTAATGGAACATCAAAGCAATTGACCTGCTCTTTCTGAAACGACTGTTGTGTGCCAGGTTTTGCAAAAAGGAATCGTTTATTAAGTACCTGCTATGTGCCAGAATATGGACTTTTTATACATATATGCCATACATACATCTTGTAGTATCCCCACCACTGAGACACTCTGAGTGGGTATCATGACTTGGGATTTCCGGATCCCTGACCGCCCTCTCAAACATCAAGGCACAGGCAGCCCTGGTGAGGAAGGGTGAATGCCAGATGCTTTCGGGAGGAGGTTTCCAGCTGCAGGTACGATGAGGAATGGCTGAAAAGAAGCTGAGAAAAACACACGGGATCAAGTTGGAGGAGCAAGGGGCAGTATGTCATTAAGTGGTAGAGGGTTGGCGATAGGTGGGGGCGGGGGGTCTCTCTCCGGGCTGCCTTGCTAGGGCACTACAGAGAACAGTGAGAAGTCTGTTCAGCTCTAAGGATCTGCGCCGTTGAACGTTCTCAGCGATATGGTGACATTCCAGGGAAGGCACTTCCGAGAGACTGAAATGTGTACCCCCCACCCCTGCCAATTCCTATGGCGAAACCTCATCCTCAGTGAGACAGTATGAGGAGGGGGGACGTTCGGGAAGTGATCAGGTAAAGACAGCATAGCCCTTATGAATGGGATTAGGACCCTTACCAGTGAGCTCCCTTGCCTTCTCTGCCAACGGGGGAACACAGCCAGGAAGATGGCCATCCATGAACCAAGAAGCGGGGTCCACACCAGACCCCAAATTTGCTGGAACCCCTGATTTGGGACTTCCCAGTCTACAGAACTGTGAGTAACAAATCTGTATTGTTTACAAGCCATCCCATCTCTGGGATTCTGTGACAACAGGCTGAATGGATTAGGACAGTGTTATTACTCTCGGTTCACAGGAGAGGACCCTGGGGCGCAGACAAGTCTTACTTCTGCTTTTGTTTTCTCTTTGTGATTTACTCAGCAAAGAGGGGAGAAAACCATGAGACTCTTATCAGAGCCACCCAGGAAACAGAATCATGTATAAGGAAAATGGGGTGGGGGGAAGATCTCAGAATGAGAGAGGTCCGGGAGCAGTCTTCTTGCATTGAAGGTCGGCTTCTGGGAGCCTTAAATTAAACACTTTCTCCTGTGAGGCTGTGTTCTGGGGGAGGGATGAAGAAAGCAATGCCAAAGGAACTCTTCCAGAACAGTGGTTTCTGCTCAGGAGGGCGGGGGATGAGGAATCTCGCCATGTTTTCAGGATGCAGCTAGGAAAACGCTTTAACGGCCCAGGGTAATGAGAGGCCCCCCCGACCAAGTCCGGTCAGTGGGGGCGGGGGGTCTCTCTCCGGGCTGCCTTGCTAGGGCACTACAGAGAACCCACGGCCCCGAAGGCAACGTGGTGGGGTTAAGCGCCCTGGGCCTGCGAATGGGCACTTTTGCAAAGCATCTGAACAGGGTGCAGCCCAGCATCAAGATGAGAATTCAGCTCAGGGACAAGACAAGGATGGAGATGATAAAAAGAGATAGGGTGTCGGGTGAACTCACTTTCTCCCTAGGGTCCCCGAGGGAAGCTGTGTATTGTTTAAAAGCCGCCCAGGCTGCTGGGTGATGATGGACAAGCCCTGTAGCATTCAGGCACTCGCTCTATCTAAGCTCCCCGCCTCCCCCTACTTTGTACCCCTCTGCCAGGAGTCTCAGCCACCATTTACCAAGTGCTTCCTGTTCACCAGGCATTTTCCATTCACTTAATATTTCTAGTCATCCTCGGAGTCTGCACTGACACTCCCATCTTTCTTTTTGTTAAAGATTTTATTTATTTATTTGACAGAGGCACAGCGAGACAGGGAACACAAGCAGGGGGTGTGGGAGAAGCAGGCTGCCCGCTGAGCAGGGAGCCCAATGTGGGGCTCGATCCCAGGACCCTGGGATCACGACCTGAGCCGAAGGCAGATGTTTAACGACTGAGCCACCCAGGCGCTCCTGACACTCCCATCTTACCAGTGAAGACAGTCAGGCAAAATAAAAAAAAAAAAAGAAAAGAAAGGTGAAGGGGCTTGCCTAAGTGATCACTGTATGGCCGCCGATGGGGCAAATCGCGGGCTCTTTACCACTCCCCATATACTAGGCACGTGCTCTACAAGTCACACCTTCGACTGACCTAAAATCCCAGACTGTGTGCTGCTCGCTGCGCCTGGGCTGGGGCCTCCTACTCTGTTGGCCTGGAAGGCCCACCCCCACGGCCCCACCCTGCGGTCCTCTCGGGGCTGTGGGCACACCCGTCCATCACAGCACCCAGCTGCACTGTATTTGTCCCTAAGCTCCTACTGGAAGCCTGTGGTGACCACGTGGGGCAGGGGAAATGGTGGGGCAAGCAGAATCCACACCTGATTTTAATTTCTGCTCCGAGAGCAGGGCCCAGTGCCTGGCACCCGACACCTGCAGAGTATGTGCCTTCGGAATGGGCAGATGCTATCGGATCCGGGAACGCGGACTGCTTCCCACTGTTTCCCAGCAACTTCCCGAGGTGTCTTCCACGTCTGGAAAGGCAGGAGTGATGGGAGCTGGAATTCATTTATTCACTTAACAAATATTTGAGAGCTCTCCCTGTGCTTGTGGGACTGAGCGCCCCTCTTCCTGGCACGGGTTAGCTTTCCCCATCACATTGTCCTCTCTGTCTTCAGATCAGCAATGGCGATGAAGACTCCTCCTCATACTTCGAATCCCTCTGACGCCCCATCCTGGAACAGGTGGAGGAAAAGCTCTGCTTTTAAGGGGTCCTGTGATTAGATTTTGGGCCCATCGGATAAGCAAGGATAATCTCCCTGTCTCAAGGTCTGTGATTATAGCTGCTAAGTCTCTTTTGCCACGTGACATCATAGAATCACAGGCTCCAAAGATTAGGGTGTGGGCATTTTTTGGGGGCCCTTCTGCCCACCACAACAGGCAGCAGTTGAATAATCAAAAATGTCTATTTTCTAACATTGAGGAAAAATGCAGGGGCGCCTGGGTGGCTAAGTTGGGTAAGTGACTGCCTTCAGCTCAGGTCATGATCCTGGAGTCCCAGAATAGAGTTCTGTATTGGGCCCCCTGCTCAGCTGGGAGTCTGCTTCTCACTCTGACCCTCCCTCCTCTGTGCTCTCTCTTTCAGATAAATAAATAAAATCTTAAAAAAAAAAAAAAAAGAAAAGAAAGAAAAGTTCACTGAAGAAAAGGAAATCCTTTGGAGAAGATGGCCAAGTAAGCTCATCAAGGAGAGAGGACGTCTGAGTTGGGCACAGGAGGCGTTAAGGAAAGAGCCGTCCAGGGGGGCATGGGGGGTGGGCAGGCCCAGTGGTGAGAGCACATCTGAGTAACAGCCAAGAGGCCGATGACAGAGAATGTGCAAGGAAGCCTAGGGGCCATGTGCCTGGACCGGTAGCCACGAGTGGTCCAGGCCAACTCCCTTACAGAGACACCATACTTTGCCACGATTTTTCTCTTGGTTAGTGGTGATCTCTACAAACCTCAGACCTCAGGCAGAAGAACTGGACCAGGGGCATGGCTCCAAAGCGTGTTAATGTGAGACAGAGCTCCAAGGGCATGGAGGGGAGACTGATGGCATTCTGAAACGGCACACTAGAAGATTCTCATTTGGGCATTACTAGATTTTAGGGGCAGGGCCAGATGCCGCCGGGTCAGGAATGGCCCAGAGATGGGTTCATCAGCTGAATCCTCAACATCTCTGCCCAGGGGGTGTGGGGCATGACACATGAGAGCAACATGAATATCCCTCTCCATTCCTGCTCAGGCCCTTGGCTGGGCTTGCTGTTCTCTCTGGAATGCTCTTAGATCTCAGCATGGCTGCTGATTTCCAGGTCTGCAGCTCAAATACCATCCCCTTGGAGAACCCTTCCCTAAACAATCAGCTCTTTCTAGAAGAATCCAATTCCCTCCCAGGCTTCCCAGCACATCACATTATGTCAAACTCTGAAGTGTCGATGTTTTAAGCTGAACATTCTTTATTATACAGGACCTCCTGTGCCTTGTGGGGTGTATGGCTCCATCCCCGGCCTATACCCCCTAAGTGCCAGCAGGATCGCCCTCGCTGTGATCACCAGATAGGTCTTGGAACACTGCCGACGTACCCTCGGGAGCCAAATATCCCTGTTGATAACGACTGCTCTCGGCAACTGTCTTCAAAACACTTGCCATCCTCCCAAGTTATTAATTTTATTCAACAACAATACTTAAGCAACACCTAATATATGCCAGGCATGATTCTAGGGACAGGAGATAAAGCAAGCAAATTAATAGACAGAAATTACTACCCTTGAGGAACTTGAATCCTCATAGAAAGAGACAGAAAATTAAAAAGAAAATGAGGGAAATTATCGTAGGTCAGATGGCAATTACCACTATGGAAAAGCGTAAGGCAGGGAGAGGGGGCAGAGCTAGAGAGGGCTCTAGGTTTAAACAGGTGTTCTCAAAGAACGGAAGAGAAGGCAGAAGGACTGGAGCGGAGTGGGTTCGGGGGCACCCGGGCATGGCGGCATCATGGGACGTAAGACCGGACTGCTTCTCCCCCATTATAATAAATGATAACCTCCCACAAATAGGGTTTCTTTTGGTCTTGGTCTGTGGCATCCCCTGGGCCTAGAAAGCCGCCTGGCAGGTCATACCTCCTGGGGGCCTACAGAGTGTCTAGTGAACGAACAAAAGGATGGCTGGTACTGGGGAGGGAGGGCTCAGGCCCAGATCTCTTCAATGGACAAAAGACAGGGTTACTATCAGATGATGCTGGGGGCCTGGGTGGCTCAGTTGGTTAAGCGACCGCCTTCGGCTCAGGTCATGATCCCGGAGACCCGGGATCGAGTCCCACATCAGGCTCCCTGCTCGGCGGGAAGCCTGCTTCTCCCTCTCTCACTCCCCCTGCTTGTGTTCCCTCTCTGGCTGTGTTTCTCTCTGTCAAATAAATAAAGTCTTTAAAAAAGAAGAAGAAGATGCTCAAGCAAGTGTCTTCCCTTTTTGGGAACCTCAAATACCAAAGGAAAGTACTAATATTTGACATTTATTGATCCAGAGATCGTCCCAAGCACTTTATAAATATCATCTCATTCTGTCCTCAAAGTAATCCTGTGAGGTGAGAACTCTTCAAGTTTCTGACATGATAAAGATTGTTAGTTGCCGGGATATCATGGAGCTAGAACCCAAGGGAGCTGGGACTCAAATCCATACCTCTTTATCTCCAGAACATACTGTAATACTGTCTTTTAAAAGGAAAAATGAGGGGCGCCTGGGTGGCTCAGTTGGTTAAGCGACTGCCTTCGGCTCAGGTCATGATCCCGGAGACCCGGGATCGAGCCCCACATCGGGCTCCCTGCTCGGCAGGAGGCCTGCTTCTCCCTCTCTCACTCCCCCTGCTTGTGTTCCCTCTCTGGCTGTGTTTCTCTCTGTCAAATAAATAAATAAAATCTTTAAAAAAAAAAAATAAAGGAAAAATAAAACAGGAGCTCCAGGAGCACAGGGTGACCAATGTGGGAGGAGGCCGGACACTTGCAGTCCTCTAGTCCACCTTTTAAGTAGTGATGAAAGATAGCTACTCCTATGAACTGAGAGCCGACTACGTGCCAAACTTTGTCTTGCATTATCTTCCATGCTTCTCCCCCAGTCCGTGAGGTAGACACAGCTGTCCCTGTCTCATATACGAATGGAGGCTCAGTGAATCAGCGACATGCAGGGAACTGAGGGGGGTAAGATCCCAGAAGAGAGTCTGGGATGGACCGTTCACTTTGGTACCTATGCGGTTATTGGGTGGAAGACGATGTGTATTTCTGCTGGGAACTTAGAAGGCAGAAGCAAGGCTAAAGAAAATTCTGGTTCAGGATATAAAGTGGACAAGCTCTGGGTAACTCCACTGGAACTTAGGAGAGGGGTAAGTGGAGAGAAGCAGCTGGTGGCAGGATGGCGACACAGACTTCCAGCCTGCTGAACTCCCTCTAAGCAGGGAGCATGGTCTTCTTCAATGACACCGACCTTGAGGGAGATTTTGAGCAGGTCACCGCTTTGCACTGGGGTCTGTCTGCTCAACATCTGCAATGCCTTGAACTTGTGACTCTCCAGGGTGGTGGTGGGGTGGGAAGGGCAGGACCTCTTCCCAGGACAGAAGAATATTCCTGCACCCCATGTGTCCCCCGGACATCTGTATTATGGTTGTATATAGATGTTCTAACTCTCTGAGCCTGGAACGAACACTACTTAGAGAAACAAAACCGTGCTGGTTTTGCATGTTTTAGCGGACACGGAGCCTGGAGTACACATCAAGGCAAGAGGATACGTCTTGCTCTTTGATCATCTGCCAAGAGATGTTCACTACTTTGGGAAAGCGTATCACAGACTGCACACAGCACTGGTAGAATCTAGGTCCCATTTCACGTCGGCAGCATTGCACTGAAGATGTTTCTATGCTGAAAATAGACACAGAAGCTTGGACCGTTCCACTGGCCGCCTACTGCCGCCAAGCCTCAACCATTACACGTGAAGTCCATATTATTTTATAGTAAACTAATTTCCTTTTATTTTTTCTTTAAATTATAGCCAGGGCACCATATTGATTTTTTTTTTAAATTATAGTTGTAGATAGTGCAATATAGGTAACCCCTGAATTTTATTCCATGATTATAAAGAAGGCATTCAAAACATTTGTTATAAAAATGAGGCAAGGGCTACTGGCAGAACGAACAGAAGGCATTTTCATTATTTTTGTGGATGACCCGAAGTTGAGGACTCAAATGAAGTCAAATAAAATGAGACAGAGATTGGTCTAAATCAGATAAAACTTGACCAGAGATAAATATAAAGCCCGTGCTTTAGGGTCAATAAATCTCCAGCAGAGGTACAGAATGGGGAGCCTTTGGCTGAGCAGTCATTCAGCGTGCTTTTCAGCTGAACTCAAGTTCAATTTGAGCCTGATGAGCAAGTGGCAATAAAAGTCGGTACCGGGAGGCCGCTTCTCAAACTTTAGCATGCATCAAAGAATCAAGCAGGGAGCATGGTTAAAGATTTTACTTACTTATTTGTCAACGAGAAAGAGCACTGAGCATGAGCACACAAGCAGACGGAGCAGCAGAGGGAGAGGGAGAAGCAGGCTTCTCACTGAGCAGGGAGCCCCAGGACCCTGGGACCATGACCTGAGCCAAAGGCAGACCCTTAACCAACTGAGGCACCCAGGCACCCCAAGGGAGCATCTTTAAAGAAACAGTGAGCTGGCCTCCTCAGAAATGCAGATGAACTTTCTCTGGGTTAGGGCCTAAAGCTGACATGCTAAGCAGACACTCTGATTCAGAAGAGTGGGCTGAGTGTTCAGCTGGAGGCGTGAACCTCTGGCAGTTTGATAACATCCAGAGCGTATCATTCAGGTCAGAGTATCGCCTGAGAGAAGTCGGAGCTACCCAGAAATGGCCAACCAATCAGGATGGTGGAAGATCTGGAAGGCATCCCCCACACAATTCCCTCATTCGGGAAGAAGGTCTTGGAGGGCTGGTGACTGGCTTTGGACATGCCATGGTACACCCAGGATGTTGAATCAGAAGGTGCAGTAAGGACATGTCTCCATCCTTACAGTGGAGAGATGGATGGCAAAGTACCATACAAAACAGCGTGGTCGTTTCTAGTGAGGGAACCATTCCTCAAATGCAAGATCTTCCTCTGGGCTTATTCAACAAACTCTATTTCAGATCTTCTGTGACATGAACTTGGGATACAGAGCTCAAAAAGTGATAATACCTGTCCCCAGAATTAGTGTAGGAGTGTTTTTTTCCCCTCCGCCTCAAACTTGTTTCCATAGTTCTAGGATCAAGAGAGAGTGGGAGGTGCTGCTGGGCTGAACGGCTTCCCTTACTTTCGGACGTTCCAGGATCCCTAATATACCAATATGTAACTTGAATCTCTAAGGGAAGGATACAGGGTACAGATTTTTCAACCTTATCTGTCCACGGTTTCTAAAGACACAGCAACCTCTCCTACAATGCCTTATGGAATCGGTCTAGAAAATGCCGGTCTGGGTTTATGGCAAGGTTGGCATTCAATTCTGAATCTCGATCATTCCAGGGGACTCAAGTCACACTAAATTCATTTGTGTGACATTCAAACACTTCTCCACTAAACTACAATCTTCTTAAAGGAAAGTTCTTGGTTGCACTCATTTTAAAAAAATCTTTTTCTACCCAGAATGTAGGCATTCGGTAGCAAGTGCTGAAAGAACGAAGGACATCTAAAGCTAGTTTCTCTGGTTGCAATTATTACAGACAGAAGTCATCCAGTGACAATATTCCTTCAGAGCATAAACAGTTCTTGGTTCTTGAGCCAAGAGGCAAGGAGGGTTGCGGGAAACGGAGGGACTTGCCTCGGGCTGCAGAAAACTGGATGTCCGGGGCAGAGGAAAGGGTCAGCCTGCATCCCATCCTTCTGGTCAGCTCACGGGAGAGCTATGTGTTTAGCAGCTCTTTGGCAAGTGATCAGATGTAGGCTGCTTCTGCATCCCTGCCATGGAATCACCACGGCGTCCGGCTTCTTCTTCTCCACTTTCCTCCAGCCACAGAGGTGAGTCAGTCCTTGAATGTCCCCATTTTATTGTTCTGCAGATAAGGATTCCTAGAGAAATTCTTCCTCCCTCCCTGGAGAGTCAGGTCTCCATCTGTCAGTCTCTGGCCTACTTTGGAGACTGAAAGGAATGGGATACATTTTATTTTTAAAATAGTTTCTTAAAGCACATCCTCTGGTTAATATGATGCCCTTCAATTTAGGGCGGATGCATGTCGTCCTTGGGTAACCTTTGGGATCATACAAGAACACATCTCTCTGTAAGGCAGCCATCTCCTTTCCACTGGCCTGCCTTCCCTTACCCCATCATCTCTGGTTACCTGCTACCTATAGCTTTCCTTCCCCTTCTCTTCCTTGCTGGCATTTGTTTTTAAGATTGTCACCATCAGTGGAGGAACTGAAGTGGGCTGAATCTTAATGAGGTCTGTCCTAATCTTATTTAAAAAAAAAAACAAAAAACAACCCTACAAACTACTGAATGCTGTTGAATGACAGCTTCCAGCACTGGATGATGGCTGGACAGAGCAGTCGGGGATGAATCCATCTCCGAGCGAGGCAGGGGAGGTGCCCTTTAATTCCACTTGAATGCTTACAGTGAGGGCCCTGAGCTGGGGCCATAACTTTAGCAGTTTTGTGAAGATGGAATTAAGTCCTACACAGCTCTGGTAAGAATGGAGGGGCGCAGATGGGAGATGGCGAGCAGATCTTCTCTAATCTTTTAGGCCCTGTGGGCTCTGTGCTAGCAGACCGGGAATGCAAACCAAGAAGAGGAAGGAGGAAGCTGGCTGGCTATCTCCAGGGGAATGTCGACC
>PITA01002183.1:150320-169223 GCA_004023965.1 Spilogale gracilis
AAATAAAGGCTTCAACCAGCTTCCTAATACGCTTTGGTCTCTCAGGCTCTTGTAGCTACACCACAGGTGAGCATCACAAAAGGCTGCGGGGGGGGGGGGGGGGCGGGCTTACTCTTCTCCATTCACAGAAAGAAACCCAAGGCTCAGAGAGCTGCCTTAGCTCTCCAAAAGGAACAAAACTGAAAAGTGATAAAGTTACCTCTTGAAGGCAGATTTTTCAACTCAAACATCTTATGCTTTTTAAAAAAATTTTTTTCTGGGGATTTTTAAAGTAAAACACAGTCAGGAAGCTGATACATGAAGTAAAATCATCACTTTTTCAAAAATAACATGAAAAGGCAACCTATTCCAGATAGGGGAGGAAAGAGGAGAAAAAGTGTTAGGTGGCTGCATTATGTTTAAGGAAAAGCAAAGAAGCTCAGTGTTTTTTTCTGACATGAGGGTTTTGAAGACCTCATATAAGTACCATATTTAAAGCAGAGAATGGCTTCCATTCCCTGAGAGGACAAGTGGCAGAAAAAACCCAAGAGGGCAGAGACAGAGATGTAGTGTGCCCTTGTTTTCTGCCAGTAAGGCTGGCTTGTTGGCCTAGTTACCTTAATTCCCCCATCCTAGGTACTATCATCCTCTTGTACAAGGGGGAGAACAAGGAGGTGAAATCAAGGAGGTGAGCCACCTTCGCCAAACCTACGTGGACGTTTACTGGCTGAACGGCGATTCCAGTGTGGATCTCCCAGCATCTGCTCACCTCAAGCTGAAGGCTCAGTGCGGGGGTTTCCACAATCGGGCTCCCTCCCTGCAGAGTCCTCAATTTCCATGAGAATCTAAGTACTGCATGACTCATGCACCGATGTGTGGTACAATTCTGAGTCTTAAAATAACAAATCCCCATCACGAAAGCCAATGCATTCTGATGTCGCATAAATCCTTTTATAATGATCACTTGGTGTCTACTGGCTTATTTAAATGGACACATCATTTCTAACCGGGCTTTCCTTGTCTGCTCTGCACTCTAAGTATCAGCAAGCAGGGAAGTAACTCATTGCCTTTAGGATCACAAGTAGGAACTGCAGGTGGCTGACATCCTTATCCATCTCCTGACCTCAGGCTAAGTCAAATGGAGAGGCGGGAGGGGACATGTCATTTTTGTCATAATAAATTCCCCATGTGCCCCATTTCTCTTCTCCCTGCAAACCCGGATTGATGACCAGTGTGTTTTGGTTTACACAGATGACCGTGACCCTGATGTCTGGAAGCAATGTGTCTATGTGACGTTGTCTATTATTCTGGGAGGAAGACAGAGACTCAACGCACACCAGGATTTAACCTGAGATTTTCCTTTTCCCATCCAACAAACATGGGGGTCGCCAGCTTTGCAAGAGCCTGGAGGAAATGTGTTGGGAATCCAGGCTTTGCCAAAGATTGACATGGCCTGACAATCCACTGACCAAAGGAAAGTATGGTTGTTGGGGGGGGGGGGGCGCATATCTGATTGACCCCAGAGTGGGTTCCTAAGGACCAGACTCAAAAGCACCAAGAAAGCCCCTGGGGAAGGTTTGCCGGGAGGGGAAACAGAGAGCCACCTTTCACAGCAGACCCTTCTGCTCCAGAAACATCCTGGAGGCTTTCTTAGGGGACCAAATCCTGGGCCCCTCTCCAGGCACTTGAAAGACAGAGCCCACGTTTGATCCTGAAACCACTGAAGTTCAAGCTAGGAGGGTTAGTTGTTAACAAGGCAGCCTCCTTACTGATCAGACTAGAGCCTCAATGTCTCAGGGAGAGTTTCCTGTGTACAAAGCAGAGATAAGAATAGCACCTGCCTGGTGGGTTAGTGTGAGGATCAAATAAGATTAACAACCAGGAAGCAACCGGTGCATACTCGGCTGGGATGATGAGACTCCGCCTTAGCCATTATTAAAATACTTCTAGACCAGCTAACGGAGAGCCGCTGCTCAGAGCGGCCTGGCTCCTCTCGGGGATTCCTCAGACTTCCTCACCATCCAGCAACTCAAGGGTTAGTGCCCAGCACAGCTGGGGGCCCTGGGGGGAGCTTCCAGGGTGTGTGAAAGGCTGCTGGTTAAAATTTTTCCATTGCAACCCCTCCAGGCTCTAATGCCTGGAAGGTGTCACAGGAAAAAAATTCCATAGAGTGAGGCATGCTTGGATGTTCTGGCAAATGTCAGCTAAGGAATGTCCCCCATCTCAAAGGATAGTCTTCACAATGATCCTGGACGGCTGTGTCTGGCTGCTTAAGACATTGACTCTGAGTCCTTCTTTCCTTGTCCTCTTCCAGTTTGACCCCTTTATAACTTCATCTCTGAACTCTCACCTCTGGAAGCTTGACCGTCCTCCATTTTTCTTTACTTTTCTTTTTTCTTTTTTTCTTTCTTTTAAGATTTTATTTATTTATTTGACAGAGAGAAACACAGCCAGAGAGGGAACACCAGCAGGGGGAGTGAGAGAGGGAGAAGCGACTCCCCGCTGAGCAGGGGAGCCCAATGTGGGATTTGATCCTAGGTCTCCGGGATCATGACCTGAGCTAAAGGCAGTCGCTTAATCAACTGAGCCACCCTGGCCTCTGGGGCCCGTGTATTTGCATCTGACCTTTCTGGAGTCTGGCCCTCAGCTCTCAGCCTTGACTTTAGCCTGACCTTAGTCTCCAGGAGCCTCTGGGTGGCGCCATCCCCAGACACCGGCCCCACTCCAGGACAGCTGGTCTCAGCTGCCAGGTCCCAGTCCTTCCGGGCCTGACAAAATCTACTGCTCCCTCAGCTCTAAGTTCTGGTTCCGATAGATCACAAGTCTGCTTCCCCTGAGAAAAGGGTGCCAAAGCTGTAACAAAGAGGATGATGAAGGGGAAAGGGCAAAAGGACCCAGAAGCATGGCAACAAACAGACATTGGCAGGCCTGGGCTTACGGAGAGGGAGGACCTCCAGTTTGTTCTCCATATGCTCTGTGAGGTCATGGGCCGTTATTCTAGCTATTCCAAACATAGTTGTTGAGTACAGAATGAATGAATGAATGAATGAATGAATGAATGAATGACACCATTACCAGAGATGCTTTCACCACCAAAATATTAGCAGAAATTATGTCACTTCTGGCCAGAGATGTTCAGAATCAATAGGACATCTGCTACTTTCCTCCCTATAGAAGTACTAATGCAGACGAATCTGGAATGCCTACTGTAATCCAGCGAGCCTAACATGGATGTGGAATGTGAGGAAAATAAATTTTTGTGGTGCTAAGAAGCCGAAACGTTGGGGTTGACTGTCACAGCAGAATCATCTCTGTATCAGGAGAGCCATGGAACCTACAGGTCATATTCCTAAAAAAGCCCAATGCGATCTAGGCCTGAAGGTTAGTCAGGAGAGAGGCTTTTTGGTGAGACTGCCACAGCCGGCCACGGTCTGACAGATCTGTGCTTGTAGGTGCGGCTCTAAGAAAGAACTGGAAGGTCAGCTGTGTATGTACGTCCCCTGCAGAACTCAGGCAGCCAGGTGGCCTCCTCCTGTGCTTGGCCTGCCTCCTCCCTCAGAAGAAGGGGTGCTGAGCCCTCACGTCACCCTCCGAAACACCCAGCACACACGCGCCACCCTCTCCATTTACCTGTGTTGTAGCCCCTTCCGAGGGCGGGCCAAGGGCGGTGGTTTTTCCACAGGTTTCCCAGGTACCAGTCACTCTGGTTCTCGACCAAGCCCAGGACCTGCTGACCTGGAAAGTACAGAGAAGGCAAAGGTCTTAGAAGAGGCCGGGCCACGTGCACCGGTGAAGGCCGAGCTCGGACTACCCTCGGGGCGGGTCTATCCCAACAGCATGGCAGGCCCCAACCTAGGTGTATTACCGTCTTTACTTCTCACACATCGCCAGCCCTGCCGTTTGGAGACTGCCCGGCATAGCTAATTAACTTGCCCAAGGTCACCCCGTGACTCTGGGCTCAAGCCAGACTCCCACACCGACCAGGCAACCATTAAGTCCGGCCATCCCGTAACTCAGGCCACACCCCTGTCCTTGCTGGCACACTGCAGGCGTCCCGGCTGCAACAGTCCCCACCGGACGCTAGCTCACTGGTTTTCTGGGCATCCGCGGAGACCACTTGCTGCCAACAGAGGGAAGATGTGCCCTTGGTGTGGGGCATGGAGGCTCACGGACAAGAACCCCTTTCGGCTGCAGCCCCCCTCAGTATTTCCTCTCACATCCACTTTATCTGGAGTTGACAAGCGTGTCTGGTGCACGGGTGAGCCAGGCCTCTCAGTAAGCAGCATCTTGGTGGGTTGGCCACTCCTCTCCAGTTCTTACGGCATCCTATTCCTGGGACCCCAGGCCTTCTATGCAGGCCCAGGAGGGCCTCAGATCCCGCTACCTTCCACGAGACAACCTTATCACGTCACTTGCAGAAGATACTCTCTTGGACCAGAAATCAACTATTTTATAGACCAGGAACCTGAGGTTCACCAGGACTGTGATGTGCACAATTACAACGGAGTGGACACATTATTCAGTATTTGTCGGATACTCAGATTCCTTCCACCGTCTTGGTGCAGTCTCGCTTACCTTTACACCAAGCATTAGAGGCAGGAATTTAAAAAATCCACATGTTATAGGAACAAAAACTGAGGTGTGGACAGTTCAACTTGCAAAGGGTCCCACGACTCATAATCACTGTCTTCCACAGCTAACCGATGCCTTCTGGGGCTAAAGTCTTTAGATTATTGGCCAATCTGAGAAATACAGACCTTTCTGACCACACGAAAGCCCAGCAACGTGTTAAGAAAAACAGAGCAGCTCTCCTGGTATACCACTCTGCATGATATAGAACCTCCCTGGTGTGATGACAGTTCCCTGAAATGATGGTGTGTGGGTTCGGTGTAATTTATTTCATCAATTTATCGAGCTCCTATCTAAATCATCACCCCAGCACAAATACATAAATTAAAGGAATGAGAAAAATACTACCACACACTTTGTCATTGTATATGATCACGTCCAGAACTTGTGGAATCCCTCAGAAAAAGCCATCCTTGACTCAGGAAGGGCAAGAGCCAATCAATTGCACCTGCAACAAGCTTGTGATGCTCATATAAGACGGTGAGATCTGAAAGGCAGGTCACGTGACGACCCTGCACGGAGGTTGGGGCAGTCGCGGCAGAGGGGCGGCAGAGTTCTTGGGGGAGCTGATTCACAATTACCAACGACCCCAGGTTCAATATAATGAAGGGTTCAACATGCTCAGAAATGACAAGAAAAGAATGCTCTTTCATTGAATTTAGGGTGGCCACCCGAATTTCAGGGAAGGTCATCTTCAGCTACCTGAAAGTCCAAATTCTGTGCTCTAGCATTCCCTGCACTATGTTTGGCCCCGATCTACTTCCTTAGAAGCTTTCTCTACATAGCCACGCTTTGTTCCTGCCGCATGAAAATGTATAGTTTGGTTGCTGTGTTCTCCCTTCTGGCTCTTGCTCCCACGGCTCTTGCTTGACAGGAGCGGCCCTTCCGCTCAGCCAACTCCTGCCCGGAATCCTTCCAGTGCGTCTCCAGCCTGAAGCCGGCTATGAACACCCGAGTGTGAACCCTCCCCTTCTCACCCAGGAGACGGCTCTACCTAGTGCTCCCGGCACTTTTTGCCATCAGCTGACTTACGCCCTGCTGAGGACAGATGGGTGACACGCAGGCAGACCCACACCTCATGTGTAAAAATTTCCACCCCTCCATCAGTCCAAGGGCAAGGACTGATTAGTCACGAACATGCTAATGGGCGCTGATGAATGTCTGCTAAGTACGTGACATCTGGTGGGTAACCCTCTCCCGACTGGGAGCCCCGTAATGTCAGTGTATTAGCATCCCCACATTTCTGAATCTGCGGAGCATCTGCCCTCCCCTCATTCACCGAGATCCACACATTCCCCCAGAATTCTTCTTTGGAAGTACTGAGGCATGAGAGAATTCATACAACATGAACTCTGCATTCCTAGACACTGAACTGATATATTGGTTTAAAAAAAAAAAGAGCAAAAAGTCACCTTATTATTGCAAGTTAGAGGACTTACTGTAGATATTCATCATGCCAAAACCCCAACCACTGTTCGATAAAGTTTTAGAAGGACCTAACTGTTGTACTAGAGGATGTCCAAAGAAACCCTGGTGGATGGGCTTGCTCTCTTTCTGAAGCTTCCCGGTGAGCTTGGATGTGCTAGTTAAAAATAGCTATCACTTACACAGCACTCGATACGTCCCAGCCCCTGACACACCAAACGGGTCGGGGTCTTCCCAAACCTGCATGCAAAACCCAGCTACTATTTTAATCATGGACACAGCAGCTAATGCATCTGTCTAAAAAAGCTATTTACTATTCTGCATTTTCTCAACCGATGGATACTAAAATCACCTCTACCCTGTTGCTAACGAAGAATTTTTTTTTTGTAACCCTAAAGAGGGCTGGCATGTGTAAAAGAGGCGTTGTTTGCAACCACCATGAGCAATGCAGCTGAGGTGCAGATTGAGAGCGGGGGAGTTTGGAGAAGTGGCTGGAGGTTTACCATGCATCTCACTCCACCTCTGGGGACTGAGGCCCTGAGGGCAACCATTCAGCAGAGCAGGGGGTGCACCGGAGCTTCCAGGTCACTCCCCTCTGCAGTGTCCCCTGCAGGGGTGAGGAAGATGCCAGACCTGCCAGACAGAGCTGAGGGGGAGGAGGCGTCGAACTTAGTGAACGAGGGGAGGGCAAAACGCTTTTTAGGAAGATTCCAGGTGAGCCTGGGTGTTGCTAGTTAAAAAGAGCTATCACTTACACAGCACTCCATACCTTTCAGCCCCTGGCTCACTGAACAGAATTCGGGCCATTGGGTCTAGTCATCTGCATCACAAAAGAGGCAGGTAATTGGAAAGCACTTTGAAGTTGGAGAATTATTGGTCCCTGATCTCCACCCTGAAGCTCTGTCCCTGCTAGGGTTGGGGGTGAGGCTCGCTTGTGGGGTTCCCTAGTGCAAAGTAAGCTATTACGGTCTCTAAATCTTACCCACAGACCAGAAGAATTCAGGGGTAGCCTCCAGTGTTATGTTTCTTGAGGACAGAGAGGTGATGAAGAAAAGGAATGCCAGAGCCAGACTGCCCAGGTTCAAATCCTGGCTCCTCCACTTATTAGCTGTGTGACCTCAAACAAGTTACCTAACCTCTCAGTGCCTATGAGTTCATTCACTTATAAAGGGAACTCAATATATAGGACTTAGAATTATTGTTTTCCTCTCAAAGCACAAGTTAATTTTGTGTTTTGTGTTTGTTCAAATGTCACCACTAACAATACCTGGAAAACCAGTAAAATGTTCAGTAGGTGTTTGCTCTTATTCTTAGACCCAGGATTCCCCAGCCCCACTTCTGTCCCATTGGCCTGGACTCAGGCACCTGTGGCTTCAGTCATCTCCCCGACTCCTTCCTTCGCTGACCCGGTCCTTATTCTGCCAGACTTTAGTTTTGTGTGGGCTGAGGGTCTGCTGTGTGAGAGACCACACAACGGACTATGGAATCAAAGACAAATAAAACACTGTCTCTGCCCTCGAGGTAGCCAGAAGAGGAGGCAGATAAACGACTATGAAGCAGCATGGTACCCGCAGCGGCAGAAACACCGATAAGTCAGAGGAACGGAGGACAGGGAATCATCGAGGCGGGGGACAGTGGGGGATGCCAGCTGGCACTGCCCCAGGTCGCTTACTGCCTCCTTTGCTTCAGGATGACAGCCTCCACCTGTCCCATCCACCCGGCCCTCCACGCTCCCAGGCTTCCCTGAGAATCGTGCTGTCTCACAGCATCCTTCTAGGCAGAGGCCCCGCCGCTCCCTGGTGACAATCATCCTTTCCAGCTCTGCCAACCCCAGCTCATAAGCCAGGCAGCACCTGGGCTCCAGCGGTCAATGTCTAAAGCTTTGGTCTGGACGATGCGAGCCCACGAGGCCTGCCGTCCCATTAACAGGTCAAGTCTCAGGGGACTCCTGTTTGCAGGAGGTATGGGGGAGGACACGGGCTGCTGGCATGCTGCCTCCCTCAGCATTCCGCACTCTCTCGTCGTCTTAGGAGTTATTATAATAAAACACCGTGACTAACAGAAAAGGCTCTGTCATTGTTTTCTGTGCGGCCCTGTGGTTATGATTAAGTGCGCTGTTCCCCGTCTTCCTTACTCCAGGCACAAGTTAACTTATGAAAATGAAGCTGTCTTCTTTGCTTATTCATACATCACCACTAACAGCCAGACAAGAGCGAACAAGTTTGCTATTCTGCTGGGGCCCCGGTGTCGGTGTCACCAGCCAGCAGACGGATGGCTCCGGGCTGGGAACTCCCCTCGCTCCCTCCTCCCGCGGCTGCTTTGGGCTGGCGGTGGCAAGGCTCTATTGGGGAGATGAGGCCCCAGGAGCCCGGGATGGAGATGGGGCACGAGGGGCAGGGGCAGAGACAGGCCAGGCCACCAGGTGGGAGGGAGGCAGGATGGTAAATTAGAAAGGTGAAGGGATTGCAACCCAGGCTGAAGAGGATTCCAGCCCTAGTGCTGCAGGGCTTGGCCAAGGCCTGACTTCTTCTGAGCCTCACTTTTTTGTTGTTTTTTTTTTTTTTTTAAATCTGTAAAATGGTCAGAACAGAATCCATCTCCCACCTCCAAGAATGGATGTGTAGATCACACGACACAGGTCAAGTGTGTGGGTCCTGGTAGGTGCTCACCTGAGGCATTGCCCTTCTCCCCTGTAGGGATGGTCACCTTATGCGTGGTGTCTGAGACACCCCAGCAAGTGCTGATGCTCGCTGCACAGACTGCACTTGGCAGAATCTGGCCCCAACCCCCTTGGGTCTTTCTGAAGCCATCAGCTTCTGTGACACTAGTCTCTTGGCTGTTTTCTTCCCTCTGAACATTCTTTCCCTGCCTCCCCTTTGATGCCGGTGCTCCCCAACTCCTATCCTTAGTCCCCTTTTCTTCTTCTTCTACAGTTCCTTTCCGGGTGACGGGGAATCTACCCCAGTGGCTTCAAATATCACCGACAGGAAGTCAGTCCCCCAGCTCAGATAACTTTCTAGAGCTTCTACCCTTAAATACCTGTTCTTCACATCCTTGACCTAACTAAATCCCACTGATTTTATCCACTGTTTCTCAAACCCATCCCCTGCCCTGTCCCATCACCCCCTCAATCCATCTCCTTCCTAGATGGCTTGGCAGACCACACCTTTCCCTCGGGGGAGCCTTGCCGCTCCATTCTGCCTACACAGAAATATTTTGAAAGTGCAAATCTGATCATTTTGCTTCCTTGATTAAAAAGCTTAATGCTCCAGGGCCCAGCAGATGGGGATGGATGAATGAAAAATAAGTACTATCTATCATCGGCCATCCCGACGCATCTGGAACTGGTGAAGTCTATCTGAACGGGATGCAAGCGGATGCTTACAGGTTAGCCTCGCCAGGTAAACACCAGGAACGGGTAGTTGTAGCTCTGATCACAGATGCTCCCAGGATTGTCTCCTTATCTGCAGCCCCAGGAAAGCCCCCGGAAGCCCAGAGAGAGTCTGCCAACCACTCCTGCACATCAAATCAGCTCTGCTCACACCAGCAGGGGGAATATTAAAATGTTATAACCAGGGTTGTCCAGAGTATCAGCAGAGAAAGCAACAATGACTTCCCAACCTCCTATTTATTCTAATAAGCTATTTTAAACTAGGAAAGCCTTTAATGGTACCATTCAGGGCATGTCTGGGTGCAGGATGACTGATAATAAGGAAAACATATAGGATCACATTGCCGTTTACTAAACATCCTCTAAGAACCACTGTGTACCCACCCCGGATGCCCCTGGCCAGTGGGGGCAGAATGATAAAGCAGGCCCTTAGAAGATGCCACACAAAAGAGTATTTAAGCAACCTGAATGGGTTGAAAAGGACTGTTTCTGCATGTTTCACAGATCCTACAGGCTCAGTTCAGCTCTGCTAAATGCACTCTGGAATCAGAGAAATTCATAGGCACAGCAATGGTCCGAGGACTCACTCTGGGACTGCCTGCTCTTACAGGTGGAGCCCAGAGACGGGGAACAAGGGGTTTAGGGACACACTGCCCAGTGCTGGGGCTCCACGCTGACTCCACGCCAGCTGGGTCCTCTACACACAGGCTTCTCCAACTCGGCTGCCTCTTCTTTCCTGGAACTGAATAGTAATTCTCACCTGGCTCAAATGCTAGTTCTCCTGCACTGGAATGGTAATCCTGGTTAAATTCTTAGTTCCTCAGTTCCCTCCCCTGGAAAATGGTAAAGGTTATCTGTTTCATGGGGCTCCACTGAGAGCCCCCCCCCAGCAGGTTTCTGTGTATCACGATCGCGTTCTTACAGCATGGCCTTGAGTTGGAACCCAGGAGCTCTAGTTAAAAAGATCCTTTTGTCAACCATTTGGTTGCCTTGGGGGCGCACGATGAAGCTTGAGTCATTGTTCAGGCAACCAACCTCGATTTCATTTAGAGATAAAGACCCCATCCTTGCTGACCTCAATAGCTGAGGGATAATCCCTTCTAAGAGGAATTAGAATCTGTGTCACTCCAGAAGGTGAAGATGGAGAAGGACAGATTTTGCTTCTTAGAAGCAAGACTGTAAGAGCTCCATTAGAGTTCACCAAGACGGAAGCAAGCTGCCTTTCTAGGGAGCAGCTTCGGAACGTTGGCATGGTTCTGGAAGGGGCTACACGACTCTGCCCTCATCCAGCAGGTATTCACCAAGACCCTACTGTGCGGGGGGCTCCGTGCCAACTGCTAGAGACACAGCACTGCAGAAAACAGACCCAGTCCCCGCCTTCTGGATTTGGTGATCTCTACAAAAAGCTTCTCAAGTGGTATAACTATCATCTGCCAGGCCCTACCCCTAACCTCCCTGAAGCACATTCTCCTGGGAGGAGGCCTGGGAATTTCTCTGCCTTTGCAGAAATACCCCCATTACTTCTCACACATGACAGATTAGGGGACCTTTGGAGAGGGAGGTCACCCAGCAGGCAGGCTGTGGGAGGGGGATTTCTACATTAGATTGGATGGCCTCAAAGCTCGCTTCCAACCCGATTGTGAGCTGTCTTTATTGTAAGCCCCAGGGAGCTTTCTCAGCATCCCCCTCCTGCTGTACTATCCCTGTGCACATTCTTCCTCCACTTGCATTGTATGTGTGTGCACACAGCTGCCCGGTGTTGGCAGCTTGTTTTCCTCAGGGCAGCCCCCTTTTCGGGAGCACACTGCCGAGGCACTGGGATATGCGCTCTCCATGCACTCTCTGAATACCTTACAACCCCGTGAGGTGAGCACTATGCTTATCTGTATCCTTTGGAAGGGAAACTTGAGGTTTAGGGAAGTTCTATTGCTGGTCGAGGACCAGTGGCTGGGATCACAGACCCTGGGCTGTGTTCACATCTCTCTGTTGCAAAAGCCTGCATTTCCATACCTACACTCAGCATTAGGAATGATCTGCAAGGCATCTCTGTCCCCAAGGACCACACTGTGGGCAAGGCTCCAAAGGACAGGAGAGAATGGGTAGAACATCTAGCCAAGGTGTATTTGACCCACACAGCTGTCCCTGCCCACGCTGCCCCCAGAGGCTACAGGCCCAGAATCCTGCAGAATCTCTGATGTCCCTCAGGTGCTCAGAGACTAATTTCCTTCAGCATCAATCGCAGGGCGCCGAGCTGAGAGCATTTCCTACCCAGGAGCTTCCAGGGAGAACCGAAGAACACCCCAAGGCTCAGAAAAAGTCTACAGTCCAATAAAGGTCCAGGTAACGATCCCATGTGCCAAGAAGCAGGAACAAGTCCCCGGCCAGCCTCTCGAGTCAGTCCCACGTGGGCCCGCATTAACTTAATTTACAGTTTAAAAAACTCCCGCTCGATCTCAAATAATGATTTCTCTCTTCTTCCTTCCCTGATCTTTGGTCTTTAAAAATGGGAAAAAACTAAAAAGGAACACAGGGCCAGCGCTGGGCTTTCTTCCAAGGCTGTTCTTATCGCACTGACTCCCAGGACGCTTGGCTGCTGTCACGTCTCAGACGAGGCCTTGGCCGGGGGGACAGAGCTGGCCTGGCTCCAGCTACAACCTCCATCCATGGAATCTGGAATCTTTTTTTTAAAAACACGATTTGTTGGCATTTTTCAGATACTTCATTCACAAATGCTCCTTTGGTTCTTGGGTAACAGCACCTAGGAGAAACCGCCTCACTCTTCGTACTGGGGCTGCAGGAAAAGCACTTGTTTGTAGGATTCTAGGGCCACCAGAAAGGTTCTGGCTTTTCCAATTATAGCTGATCCTTGAACAACATGGGTTTGAATGTGCAAGTCCATTTACATCTGCATTTTTTAAATAGAAATACCGTATAGTACAGTGAATGTTTTTTCTCTTCTGATTTTCTTAATACTTCCTTTTCTCTAGTTTGCTTGTAAGAATACAGGACAGAACATATGTAACATAAAAAATACATGCTGAAAAAAAAAATACATGCTGATCAATTGTTCACATGATCCGTAAGTCTTCCAAGCACACACACACACACACACACACACTCCACATCTTCTTTATTCACTCATCTGTTGATGAACATCTAGGCTCCTTCCACAGTTTGGTTATTGTGGACACTGCTTCTATAAACATTCGGGTGCACGTGTCCCTTCAGATCAGTACATTTGTATCTTTGGGGTAAATACCCAGTAGTGCAATTACTGGGTCAAAGGGAAGCTCTATTTTCATCTTTTCGAGGAACCTCCATTTTGCTTTCCACAGTGGCTGCACCAGCTTGCATTCCACCAACAGTGGAATCCTCACCAACACCTGTCATTTCCTGACTTGTTAATTTTAGCTGTTCTGACTGGAAAGAGGTGGTATCTCACTGAGGTTTTGATTTGTATTTCCCTGATGCCAAGGAATGTTGAGCACGTTTTCATGTGTCTGTTGGCCATTTGGAGGTCTTCTCTGCAGCCATGTGTGTTCATGTCTTCTGCCCATTTCTTGATTAAATTATTTATTCTTTGGGTTTTGAGTTTGATAAGTTCTTTATAGATTTTGAATACTAGCTCTTTATCCGATATGTCGTTTGCAAATATCTTCTCCCATTCTGTCGGTTGTCTTTTGGTTTTTCTTGACTGTTTCCTTTGCTGTGAAAAGCTTTTGATCTTGGTGAAGTCCCAATAGTTCACTTTTGCCCTTGCTTCCCTTGCCTTTGGCGATGTTTCTAGGAAGACGTTGCTTCAGCTAAGGTAGAAGAGGTTGCTGCCTGTGTTCTCCTCAAGGATTTTGAAGGATTCCTGCCTCACACTGAGGTCTTTCCTGTGGTTATTTTAAGTTGTAAACTGTAAACTACTGTTCAACTTTGTGTCACCATTATTAGCAAATATATCCGGGTCTTCAGTAGCTATTACTCAATTTTTCACCTATAGAAATTCCTGAGATTCCAGCATTATTACTCACTGATACTCTAGGTATGCAGACGCCAGACATCGAGCAAACTGTATTCTTGGAATACGGCCTGGAAGGTGGAAGGTGCCAGCAGAGGCCTCAGCGTGGCTGAGCAGCAGTCAGGAAGCTTAAAGACCAAATCTATCTTCTTGCGGCTGGTCCTTGGCCAGTTTACAGAGGTGGAGGGAAGCTCATTCAATCAGAGAGGACAGAGAGGAAGTTCAGAACAGAGATACTACAACAATAAAGGATCACCAGTCTGGACTACTCAGTACCAGGTTAATGAAGCTTCATATTTTGAGGATCTCTGTCATTGCCATGAGGTCAATCACTCATCTGTTTAGCAAATACTTATTGAATGCATATTAGTTAAGCTCCAAAGCAGGGTTATAGGGATGCAATGGTGGGTGAACTGTGAGATGGTCTCTGCCCTCAGTTCAGCTTAGGGCACATGAGTTTGCTATGGCCGCTGTAATAAGTACCACAGATGGGGTGGCTGAAAGGCCAGAACTTATTTGGAAGTCCCAATGTTGGTAGGGTTGTTTCTTATGAGTCTTTGCTCCTTCTCCCTGTGTCTTCACATGGTCCCTCTGTGTGTCCTAATCTCTCTTTTTTAAAGGTTTTTAAACTTTTTAAAGGTTTAATTTATTTATTTGAGAGAGAGAGAGGATATGAAAGAGAGAGCATGAGAAAGGGGAAGGTCAGAAGGAGAAGCAGACTCCCCACTGAGCAGGGAACCCAATGAGGGACTCGATCCTAGGACTCCAGAATCATGACCTGAGCCGAAGGCAGTCGCTTAACCAACTGAGCCACCCAGGCGTCCCTCGACAGTGTATGTTAAGACCCTGCCGTGTAAGCCTGACAAGGATGAAGAATGTGGTGTCACGGAAAGATACCTGGTCTCTGTCCCTTGGAATTTCCCAAGTGGTTAAGGGTGATAAGAGCGTCTTTTGTTGTAATGAGGTGACTCCTGGAAGGCCCTGAGACAGCTACATAGAAGGCTGGCTGCCAGAAAGACAAAGTTGTGATGAGAAACTTGGGACTTTCATCCCATTGCCTAACCTCCAGGGAGGACAGAGGGGTCAGAGACTGAGTTCATCACAAATGGCCAATGATTTCATCAACCATGCTTACCTAAGGAAATCTGCATAAAGATCCTAAATGATGGGATTCACCTTGCTTATGGGTGTGTGAACACAGCAGGGTGCTTAAAGGTGGTGGCCACAAAAAAGGCATGGCACCGCCACACCCCTCCCTCCAACCTTGCCTTAGGCATCTCTTCTATTTGGCTGTTCCTGAGTCTTTGAAATCAACCACTAACAGTAAGTAAAGCAGGTTCCCTAGTTCTGTGATCCAGCAAATAGCAAAGGTATGTGAGGATGAGGACTCAGTACCCAAGTCGAACGAAAGTGTGGGTTACTCGGGGGGCCTGGTGTCTGAGGGGCAGGCAGGCCTGCGGGACGGAGCCTGAGAGCCTATGGGGTCTGACGCCAACTCTAGGTAGTAGTGTCAGATTTGAACTGTAGGATGCCCACTTCGTGTCCTTTAAGAGTCGGAGCACTGGTTAGTGTCAGGAGGAAAAATTACCACTCAGGGGACTAACAGCCAGCAAGGCTGTGACAAAGATCCCACAGAGGAGCTGGGGAGGAGGCCTGTGGGGCCTCGAAGGCCAGGCCCCGAGTAAGGAGGCTTCCCCTCGAAGACAAGCTGGGGCACAGCTGAAGGGTCTGAGGCTGGCAGGACCACCTGGCCACAGGACACTGGGCACTATTTGCAAAAAAGACAATGTGAACGATGCTCCGTGGGGTGGGACAGCACCCTGGCTACATTCATTGAGAGCCAGTGCGATTGGAGTTTGGGTCTGAAAAGAACATGCTTGCTGCTGGGTGGGAGATGGACCAGTGGATGCTTGGAGGGGTTAGAAATCAAGGGTCTTATTTTTCTTTCTTCCTTTCCCTTCCCTTTCCTCTTTCCGCCCTCCCTCCCCTTCTTCCTCCCTTCCTTCCTTCTTTCTTTCCTTCTTCCTTTCCCTCCCCTCCCTTTCTTTCTCTCTCTTTTAGAAACAGCCCAGTAGGAACACATGTGCCCAGAGACGAGCAGAGAGGTAAGGGCTGCAGACACACAAGATGGTCAGTGAACACCTTCTGAGGGATCTGTGTGCGGGTGGCATGCCTGGGCTGAGGGCCATCTGCTAAGGGGATAGGGCGTGTGCGAACGGGGGCAGACTCTGCTGCTGTCGTAGCCCTGGATCTCCCAGGGCGCCACATACCCTGGGGAGCGCTGAAGTGCTCTCTCCCCACTGGGAACAGTGTTGTGGGGACCAGTTAGCCTGTGTCTGGAACCGATCAGGCTCTGGGAAAGAGACGGTAAAGGCCACTTTACGACACTATGTATGTGTCTTCGGGGGCACAAAAGAGGTGCTGCTGGGGTGGGCTAAGTCTCTGAGGAGGTGGGACTTGCCCCCTGAAACAAGTCAAATCAGCACAGGGAGGAAGAGGAGGAAGGGACAGCTTGGTAAGGAGGGTGGGGGGAGAAAAGTTCTCAGGCAAGAACTCCCGCACATGCTCTGGCGTCAGTGTGGGGAGACACAGAAGGATACTAATAAAATAACATCCTCAGCTGTAAGAAGGAATGAAGTACTGATGCACCTTACAACGTGGTTGAACCTTGGCCAGGTTATGCCCAGTGAAAGAAACCAGACACAAAAGCTCCCATACTGTAGGACTCCTTTTACGTATCTAGAGCAGGCACATTTATAAAGACAGAAAGTAGGTCAGTGGTGAAGAGGGCACAGTGGAGGGACGGTGCAGAGTGATGATTTTCCGTGTGTGGGGTGTTCTTCTGGGATGATGAGAATGTCTTGCAACTAGAGAGAGAGGTGACAGCTGCCTCATCCCATAAACAACAAAACACTCCCGAATCATACATTTAAAAATGACTAATTGGATGAAATGACGTGAATTTCTCCAACATAAAAGCTGATGAGGATGTAAGTTACTTTGGAAGGAATACTTGGTATATGCCAGTAATGTTTTACACGGTTGATCCTACTGAGTCTTCCTGGGAACACTGACGCCAAAGCCCCGAGATCTCCCCTCAATCCCCGGGGCTCTCCCACTCCCCGCTCACGGGCCTGTGGCCCTAGGGACCTCCCTCCACCCACTGCTTTAAATGCTGCCCACGTGTTGTCCCCAGTCTGTTTTCCACACTGAATTCCAGAAACATGAATTCAACCACCCATCTCACTTCTCTGCTTGGGACATCTCTGAACTCTTGATTCTTCCCTTCCCCACCTGTTCTCCAATCCATGTTATCCATGTCAGGGAAGAGAAGCTCATTCTCTCCATCTCTCCAGTTGCTTAGACCGGAAATGATGGGAGTCATTCTTTTTCCCTCAAGCTTTACCGAAGTGCGTGGAATTCAATAGACTCACTGATCCTTGGTAACTGCATGCAGCCATGGAACCATGATCACCAAGATCACCAAGATGCAAAAGAGTTCCAGCACCCCAACATTTCCCTGTGGCCCTTCTGCAGGTGATCTACCTGCCTGAACCCCAGCTCCAGGCAGCCGCTGCTGACTGTCTTTCTGTCGCACTCTCGGTCAGCCTTTTCTAGGAATGCCCATAACAGAATCACAATCATAAAACACGGAGTTTTCTACATTTGACTTCCTGTATTTAGCACAGTGTTTCTGAAATTTACCCAAGTCGTCATATGCATTAATATTGCATTCCTTTTTATTGCTCTGTGTTACTCCAAAGCATGGATATACCACCATTTGGGTGGAATCCAGAGTTTCTTGTTTTGCCTAAATTCAGCCTGGGCTGAATCCAAGCTGTAGATCTGGATTATCAGTGGAACACAAATGGCATTTAAGAGCATGAGCACATGGAAAGGAGAGGCTGATGGAGAAGAAGACCAAGATAAATGCTGGGCCCCATGAGGTGTTACTGCTGAACAAAGGAGAGAGAAGCGAGGAAAGGGCTCTCCCCCTTAATAGCAGAAAGCTACCATGTGGTACTGTGTCAAGGAGAGCCGTTTCCAAAAAGTGATGTTCCAGGATAAACAACAGAGCTATCACATCTGACAGTGTCTAAGGAACAATCACCGAGGGCTGGCTGGGAATGCTCTGGGGGCGTCTTGAACTGAGCCCTGGAGGGAATAATGAACATTAATTCGTCCTGTTAGGCACTGCGTTGGAGGTCACTTTATCCTATGACCAAGCCTATAAGGTCAGTATTATTAATCTCATTTACAGGTAAGAAACCTGAGGCTCAGAGATAAATGCAACAGGCCCATGTTTCCACAGGCTAATGATGGAGCCAGGATCCAAGTGTGACCCCAAAGGCTGGGTGGCATTTTCCTGGGATGAAGATAAAAGGGGGAGGGGAGGAGATTAAAAGAAAACTTCCCTAATAGAGAAATGATAGAGATGGCACAGAAGAGTGATGAGATTCTCAGAGCCTATACATGGATGATTTATGAATTTGGCACAAGCCACATGTCTTCTGGAGCATTTCACTGCAGACTCACAACTCAATCAATGGTAGCCAAGTGCAGGAAAAGAGCTAAGGTCACACTGTCCACAGAACGTGCAAGTATTGGGCCTGGGTCTGAATCTGGGTGACAAGACAATAGACAAGACAGGGTCGTCCAGAAAGGCCACAGGTTCATCAGGGAGACAAAGCACATGACCAAACATATGGCCTGAAATGGGTTATAACTGAGACGTGCTAAACGGCAGACTCCGAAAGGACATTAGAACACTTTATCAAACGAGGTCCTAGTGCAGTTAAAACTACTACACTTGGAGCAACCTTAGTAATCATCGCATCTAACCTTTTCAGGGCACTGCTGGGGAACTGAGTTACACAAGAGGAAATGATAACACTCAAGATTAAACAGCTGCGTGGAGACCAGAACCCTTGCTTCTTAACAAAATGGTCCTCAGCTGCTCAGGATCAATGTGGGAAGGAAGGCTGCTGAAATCAATAGCTGGACTGGGATGTGAGGATGGACCCTGGCTTTGTTCGGGTCCTTATACACACACTCATCTCACCAGCAGAAGCTAAACAGCAGACGTGTCACGTAAACCACTGGGGTTCCGGTAGCTGAGTCACTCTCTAAGCTAGGCCACCCCCCTCGGAGAAGAGTCTTCTCTTGGCAAGCCAGGGCAACGCACCTAGAACAGTCAGCTAATGGTCTTCCCTTGACATGGTATTAGATCACCACCAACAAAACACAAGACCTTGCTTTTTAATAGTTTTGATATCCTTTCTGATGGAGACTAAATAGAGGCTTCCAAGTGCAAGATAGAAAATGATTTTGTTTGGTGAGGTCACAGAAATGACTGGGCTGTGGTGGGAGAGAGCCAAAGAGGGGACGCATGTGTGCGCAGATAAGTGAGTAATTCTGAACAGGGAGCCTGCATTCTAATCTAGATTTGCTGACCCACCAATCCACCCACCCA